>WTSP01020537.1:0-42784 GCA_025331215.1 Actenoides lindsayi
TTTCCTTTCCTTTCCTTTCCTTTCCTTTCCCCTTTCCTTTCCCCTTTCCTTTCCCCTTTCCTTTCCCCTTTCCTTTCCCCTTTCCCCTTTCCTTTCCCCTTTCCCCTTTCCCCTTTCCTTCCCCCTTTCCTTCCCCCTTTCCTTCCTTTCTTATTTTTTATTTTACTGCTTTATTTTGCTGGAGCAGCATCACCTTCTCCTATGCTCCACGTGCTCCCAATGACAAAAAGCACAACTCTCGGGTTATGCTTTGGCAGAAGAGGTGGAGCAGAGGACACGTTTTGGTTTAGAAACCTGAAAAATTGTCTGGGCTGCTCGGTAAGATGCAGGTTAACAAGGCAGAGGGTGCTCTGTGTGTTTTGTGTGGGTTAGGTGTGCTGTCCTTCATCTGCCCCTGGTTCTTTCTATCCCCCTCTGGCCCCCACGCTTCTTTTACTGTATCTTCCCTCAGCTGCTAGAACTATTGCAACGTAGATGTTACGGATATGGGTCATCTCCCTTTGCTTTGTGCATATATAGGGTATGTGATTATGTTGCTGTTATTTGTCTTAACCCTTTTATAAGACTATGAGGGTGGGAATAAGTATTTTTCAGGCCTGATTTATCTAACCTATGATGTCAAACATTCAGAGTGAGCCCTCCTGTGCCTGGGAAGTGCTCTGACCCCTTATTGAGTAGAGGGGGTCTAGAGACCTCACTTGGATGGCACTCACTTCACAGATGTCCAACCAGCCCAGGGAGACTCTGTCCTTTGGGGAGCCATTTTCTCAGTGCAAGACGTGCCAAGTCATTCTGTATCCATTCTATGGAACAGATTCTACAAGGCCTCAGATCAGGGCATAAAAATGACAATATAAAAAAGAAAATTAAAAGCTAAGGCACCGTTATCATGAGAAAAGTTCCTTTGCCCCACAGGGTGTGGGAAAGAAGAGCAGAATGGCAATTAGACATAATTCTAGGTCATTAAATTGGTATGGCACCCGTGCACAGAACTGTGGAAACCACCAAGAGGGGAAAGAAAAATAATAAATAAATCTATCACTTACGCAACATGACACAAGACAGTTAATTAAGCATGGTTTCTCGGGGGGTTTCAATCAGTTTCTCATGAAGCTGAAGCTTTTTGTTTGCTTTTTCAGTATGTTGAACTTTTCTGCTCACAGGCCTGACAAGAAAGCACTACGTGTCTATGGAAGAAAAGTGGAAAGAATAAATGTCAATGATTTGGGTGCTCTTTATATTTCACTACTACCTCTAGACTTCAGCTGAGCTCATGCTCCCTTGGAGGGGGTGCAGAGAAGCTGTGTTTTAAGCTGCATCTAAAGGCACTTTTTGTATTAACTCTGCAGCTCTGCTCTGGACAACTGGGGATGGCACTGGAATGTCCCCGGACTCTGCACACAACTCACTGTCCAGAGGAAACCAAAACCCCCATCCCCAAAGCATGACTTCAGGTCTTGGGGTTTTCTCTGCAGCCTCCAGCGCGCAAGAACAGCCCCTGCCTCGCTCAGCAGGTACTTGTTTTGTTCAATTTAATTAAATGCTCAGTTTAAGGCTCAGATAATCCACCCATCCCAACCTAGAAGACAGGCAGAGACATTTTTTCCCCCACATACCCCTCTGAAGTTAGCAAATGCTAAGCACTGGGTAGGGCAGTAGATAGGGGAACACAATATCAGGTGCTGCAGTGAGCATGGCAGTCTTGCAAACCTGAGAAAAAGGGGTGATCTCCCACTTGCTGGCCTGTAGCAATAGCAGTTTTGGGGGGTGTAGGCCTTCTGCCTGATTTCGTTGAGGAATCTGGTTCAAATACCAAAGCTGGCTGACTCTCAAGCCTAGGTTAGCTTGCCCTGGTACACTGTTGTTTCCTTTTATAGCTCAGGCAAATAAACCTGGGGAGTTTCATTTATGGGTCAGACACGACCCCTCACATAACAGGAACCAGCTCTCAGGGAGAAACACACATCCCTGTGTGATTCAATTAAAAAAACCCATCAAAACAAACCCCAAATGAACAAACAAACAGAAAAAAACCCATCAGACAATCCCATCTTTTACAAAAGTGGGAACTTTTTTCATTCCACAAAGAGATCTAATAGGTACTTGATAAAAGCACCCACCTCAGTCCCATGGATTTATCAAGAGAACTGCTGAAAAGTGTCTTCCAGCTCCACAAGGGAAGAATTCACTTTCCAGAAGTCCCTATCATCCAGAAACTAAGAATTCACTTCCCAGAAGTCCCTATCCTCCAGAAACTACTACGAATTTGACTGAAAGCTGCTGAATATTGCCAGTTTTAAAAATTCAGTTGCTTTATATCTGAAATGCAAATGTTGGAATTAAACAGTAAGCTTGTTCTCTTGAAAATTAGGGCCAAAGAATCTGTGTGTCTCTATATAAATATATCATTTTTAATGGATTTTGAATTACCCAGAGCTAAACCGAATCAGGAATCGCTGAGACATAAATATCACTGTCATGTAAATATATTCACCATTTAGTCCTGATAAATACTGAATTATAGACTTCAGAAGACAGACCAACAATTACTGGCAATCACGTGGTCGTCTCAAGTATACAGCATTTCAATTAAAATAAAACCATAAAATCCTTTTCCTTTTTTTCACAGTACCATCTAGCATATAATTTAGGTGGGTGAACTCTACAAAATACACATTATTTCATGCTAGAAGAACTTGAGAACCACTTTTTTCTTGTTCCCAGGATCTCTTGACTGTTGGTAAGACATTGCAGTCATAATGATAGAATTGGTTTACAGCTGGAAATTCTGCCAAACATCTCACAAGTTATATTTGGCAAACAGCACTGCTCCTGTTTCACAAAGATAATGACCTGATGCTTTGTTTATGTGGCACCGCAGGAAAATAGTGGTTGAGAGCTTGTGATAGGATTTCAAGAAGTTTGTGTGGCATCCTAAACTCCTGATACACTTAATAGTTCCTGCTGTATTAAATACAAAGTAACGTGCGCTTCAAGTGTCCTTCAAAAAAAGAAACAAAACAAAGCAAACCTGTTAAATTAAATGGGTTGTGTCCATTGAATTTCCTCAGCATCTACCCAGACCTACAGGGCAGCTGGTGTGAACATCCATGTGTTTTACATCTGATGCTGTCACTGCTCTGTGGCCAGCAGGAGTAGAGGAGTGATTGTCCCACTGTACTCAGCACTGGTGAGGCCGCACCTCGAGTACTGGGTGCAGTTTTGGGCACCACAGTGTAAGAAAGACATCGAGGTGCTGGAGCAGGTCCAGAGAAGGGGAACAAAGCTGAGGAGGGGTCTTGAGAAAAGTCTTACGAGGAGTGGCTGAGGAAGCTGGGGTTGTTTAGTCTGAAGAAAAGAAGGCTCAGGGGAGAACTTCTTGCTCTCTACACCTACCTGAAGGGAGGCCGTAGAGAGGTAGGTGTTGGTCCCTTCTCACAAGTCACAACTGATAGGGTAAGAGGAAGTGGCCTCAAGTTGTGCCAGGGGAGGTTTAGGTTGGACATGAAGAGGAAAAACCTCTCTACCAAAGGGTTATCACAGACTGGAACAGGCTGCCCAGGGAAGTGGTTGAGTTGCCATCCCTGGATGTCTTTAAAAGCCATCCAGATGTGGTGCTCAAGGCTATGGTGGAGTTAGATAATGGTTGGACTTGATGATCTCAAAGGTCTTTTCTAACCACAGTGATTCCGTGGTTCAGCGCCAACATACAGATGAGTTGCTGGCTGTACAGGCCTCAGCATGACAGGAGCACTTTTAGGATGTAGTCTGGAACCCCCAGCACACAAAGAGAAACCCAACACATCAGATTCGAGCCACCTAGAAGCCTGCAGCCAGCAGGCAGCTGGGAAAGGAAAACAACATAACCTTGGCAGTTGCTCTTCTTTGACAGACTCTGAGGAGAAAAAGAAAAGAGCAGTGGCTTTGAACTGACTCTGGGACTCTGCTCTGAGACAAGCTGCTTCCATGCTGTGTCCTGCAGTACAAAACTACCTGGTAAGGGCTCAACTTTATTTGGGAGATCCACTGGGAATGTGTTTTGGCAACAAGGGTGGAGCATTCCCTAACTGGTAGTGGGTCCAGGTGCCCTGACACAGCTGGCACCCCCAGCCAGCCTGTCAGCAGGCTCAGCTGGCATGTCCCTAGGTTTGCCTCTCTCCTCCACAGCAGTGTCCCAGGGAGGTTCAGTCGGGGAACCAGGTGCTATTTCTTGAGCCCAGGAGATGGTCTTCTGCTCTGTCTGTCTGGGTGGATGGGGTGGGCAGGATGTGCTGTGGGACTGCTGCAGAGGAGGCACTACACAAAAGAGAAGGGCGAGGTGGTGAGGATCGCTGACCTCAGCGAAAGGGTTGTTCCATCCCTGGGCAAGGGGTCAAATCCAAGGCCTTCATCTTGCTGATGGCTGAAAACAGACACTGTGGGACCACTGGGACCATATCTGTTTTGACACCAACACCCTAAGGTGGTTTGGGAAACCTCCCCTGAAGTTTTCTGAGGATGAGCACCAGTAGCAGTTGTTCTGCTTGTGTGGCCTCCATCTTTGTGCAGCACTTTTGAGATAGAGGAGCAGGGATACAGTAGGAAATCTGGCAATAATCATCCCAGAAGCATCTTCCATGGGAAAGGACAAGGAATATGAGGCCCATGATTTCAGCTTGAGATGAGAACTGGAGTCTCTTGCCAAGGTTGGGCAGAGCTGTGGCAGTGGTCTTGGCAGGGCAGGTCATGTCCACTGGTCTAGAGGTGGCTGGGGAGTGGATAATAAGAGAGAGGCTTGCTTCCAGCTGTGAACAGGCCTCTTCCTCCTCTTCATCCTTTGAAGTTCCTTCCACCCTTCCATCAGACATAAAAGTGCTGCTTGTACTGAGGCAGCAAAGCTCCTCAGTGTTTCTGCAAGGCTGTCATTGGTGGTGCAAACTGGAATGCCTGGCAGAGAGAATTGGAAAGAGGGGAGGCAACTGCATGTAGGGCTGTCCTGCCTCTTTTTCCCTCTCCGTGAGGCCTTGTCTCTTCCCTTTAAGGGAAAAGAAGCTGGAAATGTGGGAAGGACAGGATTCATGCAATCTTGAAGTCGTGGAAAGGGTTAGGGGGGGAAGGACAGATGGAGAGGGTGCAAACTCCTCTGATTTTACCAAAAGATTGGAAGGAGGTGACACTTGAACTTGCCTGAGGTTACACCAGGTTGAGATTAAAAGGGACAGTACCCAGATACCTTAAGCAAGTTAAAAGGGAGGCAGCCCCTTCAGCTGGCAAGTGTGGCTCTCCTGACAGCCCGTCTGTCTGTCTGTCTTGTTACTACAGACTCACCAGTGCAAACAGTGAGATCTTTAGGGGTTTATACTGACTCCAGGGCCAGATCCTGGCTATGTTTGGGCATGAGAGACTGCAACTGCTCATGACTGATGCTGAGCTGACCTTCGTGCTGCCATCTAGTGTTTCCTCATCGGCAGAAACGACATCCCAACAAAGAAACATTGAAGCTCCGCGATGCTGTATCCAGAACAACTGTCGTTTATTCCTGCTGGGATACAATGCTGGCCAACACCCACGCTGAAGGAAAGTGAATGGGGATGAGACATGAGGAGGAGCCAGTGCCCAGGGTGAACACTCAGAGAGACACCTTTTCTTTAAAAAAAACCTGTTGACTATTTCATCCAGGAACAGGGAGAGACATCTCTATGGCAAGGTAATTATTCAGAACCAGATTTTGCCCTCACTTGTTTTTCACTCTGTGAAATTAATATGGCTGTTTGCAAGGTGCAGCAGTGCATGGCAGAGCAAGAATCCAAGCAGAAGCTTGTCTTAACCAAGAGACCAGTATAAGAAGCTTGGCAGGTTCTTCTTGTCTGTCCTTGTTATTCTTACAAAAAACACATTGTCCATTTACTTTGTAGCCATCGGACGCTGATTTCTCTTTCAAGTATAAATGATGGCTCACGAGAGGTAATGAATTATTGCTGGGGGCACATGCAAAAGATTTGATTCTTGGCCCTTCGAATCCTGACCCCTGGCTTTGAGGAGCTGTAACAGGATGCCTTGCCAACTGTTGCACATCCTGGACTCATGCTGGAACTGTAGAACTCTAACCCTAATAACAACAAGCCAGGAGTTCCTGGGCTGGATGATGCAATTACAACAGAGAGAGCATTCTTTTTCCCCAGGCCTCTTCAAGGTGCCTTGAGTCAAAGGCCAACATAACAACCAAACTCTTCAGCAGAAAGTACCATGTACTTCTCTGCTTATAAACCACCTCTCAAGTCAAAAGATGAAAGTTGTCTCAGGCCTTTAGGTCTTTCCAAGACCTAGTCCACAGGACAGAGAGTCCTCAGATGCATAATGGTAGAGTCCCTGTGTCTCATTCATTTTTTCACCAAGAGAACAAGTCCATCCCAATCCCACCAAACAGAGCCTACTGCTGGATTAAGGCATCATTATTCTTCCTCTCCAGCTGTTGGTCCCAGGCTATAACATTTGTGTAGGTACCAAAAGCTTTCTCCTGAGCACACTGAACAAAAAAAAGTAGCCTTTCTTTATGGTTATTTGGCTTTGGATTCAGATCCAAGCCCTGAATACAGGGCTTTTGTTTACCAAAGCTCACTGCTATGGAAGGAAGTCACATTCTCTTTTGGTTTCTTGTTGTCACCCCTTCCATGGAGTCATGATGACACTCAGCTAGGATAAGCGAATGAAAAAAAGATACACTGCAGCTCTCTTCCAAAGTGCTCAAGATTTCTGTGGATTACAAAGAGCAAGAGACTCCTGGTTTACAGCTTCACCTCCAAAGAGCCCATGGGGCAAAGGCTTGAAAACCAAGAGCATGTGTCTGTAAGCATCCTCTTTGGGCTCTGCATCATCTGCTTGCTTACAAAGTGGCCACAGGCTTGCTGGTGTGGGAGACAGGCCCCACAGAGCAATAGCCATACAGCTCCAAAACCAACCTATTTCCCATCCAGCAGGGAGAGACTTGCCAGGAGGGCTCTGGCATTGGGGTGCACCAAAATCTGAAGTGAGCTGAGTGACCTTTCTGAGCGAGTTCTGCTTTTACTCCCTGAGGAAGCAGCTTAGGGCTTTGTGGGTAAGACATGAGCCAAAGCCACAGGAATCAGCACAAAGCTTGTGGGGGGCATGCCACGGTCTCTGCTCTCCAGTCCTCTGCCAATCGTCTGAAGCAGACCAATTTATTTATTTTTTAACTCTTTTTCTGTAATCCTTCTCCAGAGAGCTTTTGTGCAAATGTTGCAAAAGAAAATTTATTATTTCTCAAGGAACAAATTTACCCCCCCATACCCACACACCTTCATTTCCCTCCCTACTCCTCTTCCAGTAATGGTTTTCACATGCCAATGGGAAGCTGGTCAGCTCCAGCATTGGGTGGATGTATTTTATTTTTTTTTTTAAACCAAAAGGTACAAGTTCAGTTGTTATTTTCTTCTTAGTTTTGGGGACAGAGATTTTGCCTTTCAGGCGAGCTAAATAAATAGGAAGGAAATCAACCTCTGTACGTTGTTTGTCTCATGATTCACTATAACATTTCCCTAGTACCAGGCATGGCCGCCTCCCGAATAAGCAGAGTTAAAACTTTCCTGTAGGTGTCTAAGACCTCTTGGGCAGAAGGCCTTTCAGCAGGGTCCTTCTTCTTACAAGCTGCGTGGATGTCAAACAAATGCAGTCGCACGATGTCACTTCCTTCAACGTGGCCCAAGAAAAAATTGGAGACATCTGGGATTTTCCAGATGTCTGTCTTCTCGTCGTAGGGAGGCATGAGGTCATCCTCGAATGGCACCTCTTCTCCATAGGGCCAACGCTGCTCAGGAGCTACAAACTCACCCCGGAGCTCCCGGTGACCGCACTTCACCAACCTGCCGGTGCTCCTGTTCACAAGAGGCAAAGCATCCAAGTCATTCACCAGGACGTGAAAATCACTTGTTAGGAGATACTGAGAGAGGACCTTGTCCAGGTCATTCGAGTCACACATCACTAAGGTGCCCAGAGGGCTGTTGTGCAGGTACCGAATGACGCTCACGTAGTCTATAGCAAGCATCAGCCTGCGGTGCCAGGTGTTCATGTCCTTGTACTTCGGGATGTGGAGAGTTTCGTTCAGGCCCCGCAGGGAGCCTAGGGGATGGTACTCGGTGAGGGTTGTGAACTGCTGCTCACAGTAGCCAAGCAGTCGGACAACGTGCTTGCTCTGAAGAGCCTTCAGCATCTTCAGTCCGTGGAGGAAGTCCTCCTTCAGCTCCAAGTTGGTGAGCTGTGAAAGGACCACTTTGTTTTCCTTCCACTCAGAAAGAAAGACCTGAGAACACACAAGAGACACATAAGACACGTGGAGAGCCTTCTTCCACTGAGTGCTGCCAGCTGCTGCTGACCTCTGACTGACTGCTCACAATGGCAAGCTACAGTCAAGCTTTTAGGTAGGGCTATGTACCTGTCACGGCAAGCTCTTACCAACGTAATAATTACATCATGATTTCCCTAGGTTTTATTGCAATGGGCAATGAGGACAAATTAAATTCTTTCACGCTGCCCAACCAGCCAGTCCTACTCTGCCACAACTGCACCAGGCTCCACAAGCCCTTCACTGCTGTGATTTCGCTCGTGGAGCTGGATGTCGTTTGGCATCAGGGGGTGGCCTAGGCCTCCAGCCATGCTCTCCTACCTGTTCCGTGCACCTTATCAGTAGCCACGTGCTCCTGGATGTCTAATTAGCTGCTTCGAGGGCAATTATAACAGCAGTAGGGGCGTTAATTAGCCAGCAAACAGTGAAAGCTCTTCAGGAGAGGAGAAAGGAAACCAAACTCACCTTTTTTACAGCGCCTTCGCCAACACACTTGAGTTTCCTGACTTCCCTGTTTATGGCTTCGCAGGAGAGCCACGGGGAGCAGTTCTTCACCGCTCCCAACTTGAAGTACCCGAAAGGGCAGAGCCCGGGGTCTGTTTCGGCGCGTCCCGAAGAGCTGTAAGACCGATTGAGGTACAGGTAGAGAAGGGCATTGAGGAGCAGGACGGCCCCGAGCAGTAGCACCAAGGAGACGGACGACACCTCCCGAGGAGGAAACTCCCTCCGAGCCAAGTGCGGTTTCTTCTCCATGGCCGCGCCTTCTGCATTCTCCGTGACAGACGGAGGCTAAGCCGGATCCTCTGCCCTGCCCGGGGATGAACCAACGCATGGGGCTCTTTGTCACTGCGGGCTACGGTCGCCCCGCAGCCCCTGCGGCCCTGTGCCTGAGGCGGCCCCGGGCGGACGGACACGCGTGGCCGCGGGGGCTGCTCCGAGCGGCCTCAAGCTCGACGCTCACCGCGCTCTTCATCCTCCCGCCTTTCCAGACGGGCGGGCCCGGGCTGCCGGCCGCCCCGGGCGGAAAGCGCTTCACCCCGGAAAACACAGCGGCCGGGGGAAGGGAGGGGAAGGGAAAGGGGAAGGGAAGGAAGGAACCGACCGCGTTTCCCGGCGGGGCGGCGGCGGCACCGCCCCGGGGCGGAGCGCAGCGAAATGGCGGCGGCGGCGGCGGGGCTGGTGGCCGCGGTGGCGGCGGCGTTGGGCGGGCTGCTGATGGCACCCGGCCTCACGCAGCCGCACGGGCAGGGCTCGCCGGAGGGCAGCGGGAGCGGGAGCGGGCCCGGGCCCGGGCCCGGCGGGGGTGCTGCGGAGCGGCGGCCCGCGGGCCGGATGGACCAGGCCTTGCTGCTGGTCCGCAACGAGCTGCCCGGGCAGGGCCTCTGGCTCGCCGCCCTCTCCGGCTCCTGCCACCAGGTGAGCGGAGGGAGCCGCGGAGGGGTCGTGCCGTGTGTGTGTCACCCCCCCGGCCTCCGCTTTTGACAGCTCGGAGCTCGGCGGGGCCCTTTCGGCTTCCCGGGCGTCTCCCCGCGGCTTCGTTCGGTGCCTTCCCTTCGGTTTCCCCTGCGAGCTGCCAGCCGGGAAAGCTCCGCAGCGGGAGCTGCTCGGGGCCCTGGGCATCTCCCCTTGTCTTCTAAAGGAGAACGCCTTTCCGCTCTCCATCAGCACTAATGAGCTCCCTTCACCCTCATCTTCCACAGTGCCTCTATCAGTTCCTGGCGTTTGTCCCACCAAGCGACAGGAGCCTGAGAAAAGCGGGCACGGCGGTGATGGTCGATACCCAGCACCCCCTCACCCTGCTGCTCAACAGCTCTGGGGGTGACGGAGAGCTCTGCAAGTACGTGGCCCGGCCCCAGGGAACACCTGGGTAGCTCTAGCCGATTATTTGGTTTGGTTTGTTGTTCCTTCTTCTTGAATCCGTGAGCCTGTGTATTGCCTGCTCCTCACCTCCTTCTTCCCCGACTGTTCAGACCGAGAGTTCAGCCTTCCCCCGGCTGCTGTAACCGCTGCACGTTGTAATTGTACTGGAAGGATCCGTGCAAGCAGGGACCGAAATGGTGGGTGCTGAGCAGCATGAGCAAGCACCTGGTTTCTCGTGAAGAGAGGCTGTAGTTCAAGAAGGCAGGTGATGTAGTAGGCGGTGCATGTGTGGTACAGCATCTGTGTTGGGCTCGAGGTGGGTAAAAAGCAGAGCCAGGCAGCTGCTTGCTGGGTCACGCTTTCAGCTTGCTTTCCTACTGGCATTCAGGTTTACAGCCCCCCATCTGCGGCCGTGGTACCTGCACACAGCGATGATGGCTCAGCAACTTCTGTTTCCTTTGTCCTTTGCAGGATTCGGTACCATTTTGGAGAGTTTGGCAATTATTCCCTTGTGGTAAAGACCCTAAGTACAAGCACCAAAGCTGTGTCTTGCAACCTAGTCATCAACGAAGGCCCCATCAACAGCTACCTGCGTATGTAATGCTCTGTTTTCCCCTTTCCTCCTACAACTTGCACGTCTCCCAGCAGAACCATCTTCCTAACAAAGCCTGTGCAGCCACTCATGCTGTGCTGAAGATGTGTCACGGGCTCGCTCCTCCCTCGTTGTCTTACTTCCTTATGTTTTATACACCCATCTTCACATGACACGCTGTATGACCACAGCCTTTTTGCAGCAGAGAATAGGCCAGAAAAATCAGTGGCTACATGTCTGGAGGGAGATACTCTCATAGTCAGTTCCTGTTTCCCTGCATGTTTCTGTATGTACACAGAATCCTCCCTCTCCATCCCTCTGTCTTGCTTCTCTCACAAAATGGGGAACAACTCATATTTGGATTTCTGTTTGTTGTGGCGCTTTTCATTTTAAACCTCATGTCTTGCTCTTCTGTTCATCACTTTTCCAGGGCTGTTTCAAACTGTCGCCTATCCATCCATCCCTTTCCATTCCGTTAGGTTATTCTTCAGTCCTTCCAGCTTTCCAGCTGTAAAGAAAAATTCTCCATGCTTGCAAATTTGGTGTATTACCCTCTCCCCTGTCTTCGTGTCAAGGCTGTTTCTAAATCTGTAGCTGCTTCTTCAGAACCCAGAGCACATTGACTGTTCTCACCGCTGCCTTGTGATGCAGTGCACTTTTATTTTGCCTTTTCTGCCGGGATGCGCAGTCACTGAGCTGTGCTTTGACAGCAGCCTGCTTTTGGTTTGGGTTGTTTTGGAGTTACGTTGTGGCTTCATTTGATTATTTTTTTTCTCTGGGACTCCAGGCTGGGGATCCACGTGGCATGGAGAAGGTGGCGTGATGATTGGTGGCTTGGGCTTTTTGTCGTGTTTGTGTCACGCTCAGCCAGGCCCAGGCTGCCGAATGGTTTTGGTGGATCATTTACAGAGTTGCGTTCTTCTTTCTTGCCTTAGCTATTCTCTTTGCCTTCCTGGTTTACACGGGGATCCTTGCTGTCCTGATTGCCGGGCGCCTCTTTATGAAGTAAGTGAACACTATTGGAACACCTCCTTGCACGTGAAGCGGAGCTGCCAGTTTAACGTCGCGTGTCACAACGTGGCAGCGCTTGAGAGCCCCACCGTAGCCCTGCTTGCAGATCAGATCCTCTTACCAGGTTGCCCTGTACGAGGCAAGCTGTGCTGGCTCTCCACGGAACAGTACCTAGAGGGGGATAGAGTTTCCCTCCAGGGATGGCTCTCGAGCGGTTGCGGCGAGCGGCTGACGTCCGCTGTGAGCTCACACACGCCCGGCCTCACCCTCCCGTGACTTGCTGCTGGCTCTAGCCCTGAATCAGCAGTACAAGTCAGTGGGACCTGAGGGTGTGTAGCACATGCAGCCTTCCATCCTGTCTATGGAATGAGCTCTCTGAGTTACCT
Source organism: Actenoides lindsayi (assembly GCA_025331215.1). Lineage (NCBI taxonomy): Eukaryota > Metazoa > Chordata > Aves > Coraciiformes > Alcedinidae > Actenoides > Actenoides lindsayi. The sequence continues at coordinate 12,188 of WTSP01020537.1, forward strand.
CTGCCTGAAATCAGCAGAATAAAGCCCCCCGACTTGAGCTTGTGGCAGGCAGTGTAATTACATAGCTGGACTTAGCTGGGGTGCCCGTGAACCAGCTGCATCTCAGGATGCTCTGGCAGGGGGGTTGGACTAGATGATCTTTCTAGTTCCCTTCCAACCCCTAATATTCTATGATTCTATGATTACGTATGAGAACTGGGAAAACAGAAATAGGGACTGCCCCAATTTTTGATTTACGCTGTTAATGAGTTGATATTAAGAGGAAATTGGCTATAAAGTACTTCTTTGGGGCTTTTTTGGTGTTTTAAACTGTTACTAATTTTCAGGATTGATCCAGTCAGAAACTGGGTTTACAAGAAACTGAACCCCAGAGAAACTGACCGCCTGATTAATTCTGTGAGTGACCACAGCATCTTTCTTTTGCTTTCTGTAGTGTTTTCACCTCTGAGGAACACACACTATCCAAACATCCAGGAACTTATTACAGTTCTTCTGTAACTCATCTTCATTGCCATGTTACAGTGATGTCTGCTTCTTTATGCTATAACTGGGGCTGATCAGAATGATTTAGGGAACTCAATCTTTAAGAAGCCCCTCCTGCATTTAAAAGGATTCTTTTCCTGCTGGTTTAGCTCTCTAAACAGTCTCTTTGTGGTGTCAGGCAAGTGCGGATGGGGTGGGATGGGATGGGATGGGATGGGGTGTATCCTGTTTGAGAATCAGCAACTGGATCTGCTCAGCGCTGTTGTAAAGCAGCAGGCATAGCGATGGCAAGTCTGTGGCTGATTTGGACTGGACCCAAGTCTCAAATGCAGTCTCTTTTCACTGCGTTGTTGTTTCCACCCTGGTCAAAGGTGGCGTGTGAAGCACCTACAAATATTAGTGCAATATGGTGGAACCATGGAGGGGTTAGAAGCAGTAAATGAGGAAAAAAAGAGGAAGAGGAAGATGGGGAGAACAAAACCAAACCGAATGCTGTATGTGAAAGTTTGCAGTTTGCTGACCTGTGATCCTTAGTCAGCTGATGCAGCTCCTGACTTTGTATGTCTGGTTTGTTCCCTAAGGAGTTTGGGTCCCCGAACACAACAGACTCCGTTAGCAGTGATCCCAGCCCCCGTTTGTGGAGCACAGCCTCTCGGCAGCGGCTGCGTTCCCTGGACACATTCCGAGGGTGAGCATAAGAGGCCTTGCTCAAAAGCAGCTCTTCCAAGGGGAATGAGCTTTTTCCAATGGTGGTTTGACAGTGGATGGAAATACACAGCAGATGGATGGTCCAAGGGGGTCCGTTTTACTTGGAGGACAGTCAAAGTTTTAATTCTTGGATTTTTCCAAAACACTTTGCAGTTGATCTAGTTTGAGGAAACATTAACATTGTGGCAGGGTGGAAAAGAACAACATATGTTCAGTATGAAAATGCTATGTGAGGGAACTTACTTTGGTTTGCCACCACCCAGGGTCTTTGAAACGCTGCTTCCTGGTTGGCAAAGTGGGACACTTGGTACATAATCTTGTTTTAGAAATAAAATAAACTAGATCTCACAGGTAGAAATGTTTTAATGGGGGTAAACACTAACTTGCGTGTTCATATTTCTGGATTTCATCTCCACGTGATACATTGTCTGTGTTTTTGCTGGGGTTTTTTTTCAGGCTCTCTCTTATAATTATGGTGTTTGTTAACTACGGAGGCGGAAAATACTGGTTCTTCAAACACGAGAGCTGGAATGGTAAAGTACAATCGAGACAGTTAATCTGGGGTTTAACTGCAGCAGTATCTAGACATGTTCAGCACTGCAGCTGCTGCCCTGAGCTGGTGCCCAGCTGAAGCCTGGGACACTGTGCCAATTTGCCTCAGCAGGGTATCAGGCCTCTTAGGTTAATGAGCAAAGCAGAGTCTAGTCCTGCTCGTCACACAGTGACAGGATGGTTTCAGGTCACAGTCTGTGTGTGGCTGTTTCATTTTTTGGACACAGGTTCCTATCTTTTGTGTTGTTTAGTGATGGTAGTCGAGCTGATGGTGCTCGATGCTGTGCAGGCATAATGCCTGGTCTGGTAAGCTGATGGGGAAGGGTTTGGGTGTCCTGCTGCCCTAGGGAAGAATAGCAAGAATCCCATTCCTGCAATCTTCCCCAAGACACAGCAATTGGTTCTGACCCTGTTTTGGAAGAATGATAAAAGCAGTGAAGCGAGATGATGTAGCACTTTGTAAGTTTTGGTTATAACGCGTTAGATTCGGGGGCATCAAATAATTGCAAGCAGCCTGGAAACTCAACAATAATGTTGTTAAACTTTAGGGTGAGTTTGAGGTAAATAACGTGTTCTGTCCTATTTCTCTGTAGGATTAACAGTGGCAGATCTGGTGTTTCCATGGTAAGTCTTCCTGAAGAACAGTTCTTGTGTCAAGTGATTCTTGACGTTACGGGTTGCAAGGAGAACGTGGTTTGCACCTTGCCATGCGTGTGGAAATGTACTTGGAGGGGTGAATTTGTGTTAAAACAGGTGAGAGGAATCTACCCTTCCAGATAACAGCCTGTGTGAACTACCAGAAGAGCTAAGTGCTTTTGGCTGCCTCACGTCCTCCTAACTCCCCACGCATGATGTCAGTGGGAGGCTCGTTGTGTCAGGAGCTCGTTGCCACGCTGCTGTGTTGAAGGTGGCCAGTCTGGCAAGACTCAGAGCTGCACTCCTGTGTATCCAGAGTTAAAATAGCCAAGGGAATTTTGGATTAAGCTCATCTCTCTATAACCAGAGAATGGTTACGGGGAAGCAATGATCCCATCTGCCCCTCGTATGCTTCTGTAAAATACACACTGGTTGTGGTTACTCTTGGAGATGGGAGCTGGACTTGGACTGTGAACCTAATCCAGAAGGGAGGGGCAGATCAGTTCTGAGTTTGGATCATAGCTTTGCAGCTTGTGTTTTACTGCTCTGAAGATGCTGATTTAATTTTGGGTAATGGAATTATTTTGGTGGCATATGTATTGCTGCAAAATGACCAGAATGCAATTACTCCCTTGAACTTTATTGCCTCAACTGATCACTGAAAGAGGTGGAAATGTCCCACAGTGCAAGCTCAGTTGTCTGGGAATTCCTAGCAATCAGAGGAAATAAAGTTGTCCCATGTCACTCAATGCATTCATTTCTGTTGGGCCAGTGCAGCTACTCTGTTAGCTTTAGCATTTGCTGTCACACACATTTGATGGGACATCTCTCAGCTTCCATTTCCCATCCACTCTGTTCTCCAGGTTTGTGTTCATCATGGGGACATCAATATCCCTGTCACTGAGCTCCATGCTGACCTGGGGGAGTTCCAAGCGGAAGGTGCTCGGGAAAATCCTCTGGAGGAGTTTTCTGCTGATCCTGCTGGGAATCATAGTTGTGAATCCCAATTACTGCCTTGGACCACGTGAGTGGAACTTGTATTTCTACAACTGTTGTTCCTGCCTCCTTGGCTGGGGTGTTTGTCGGTCCTGCTGTACTGACCGGTTGCACGGGGGCACTTTGATGGTATCCTGTAGAGTGCTGCTCAGTTCTGCACTGATGCAATTCTCTGTTTGACCCCCGTGCTGACCACTCTTTGTCATCTTAGTGGTGTCTTCCCCAGTGTTATGATTTATGGCAAGTGGCGGGGCAGAGTGCAGGTGTCCCTTGTACCTGCAGCTGCAGCAGGTCTCAGCTCTCCCTGGAAGATGGTAACTTTTGTACTTAAAAAAGCCCATGTCTTCTCCTCTTCCTGGATGTTTTCCAGTGTCCTGGGATAATCTGCGTCTTCCTGGGGTGCTCCAGAGGCTGGGATTCACGTACCTGGTGGTTGCTGCTCTTGAACTCCTGTTTATAAGACCTGGGGCTGAGAGTGGGACCTTGGTGAGTTACGTGGGGAGATAACAGATGATACTGGAGTAGGGTCTGGGAATTTTTGCTTTTGTTTGGGCACAAAGACACGAGAAACAACGAGAAAACAACGTAGCATCTTACCTGCTGTGTAGTGCAGTGTGCCCTGTTAAAAAATCTAGGGGAACAGACACCCTTTGGTGTCCCAGGCTGCATTTCATCACATCTAGCTTTGCTGCACTTGAGGATTTCACCAGTCCGTTCAGATGGTGCTTACAAGTGGGTATTCCCAGGCACTTCTGATGACTTTCCACCACGAAAGGATCCCAGGGACAGGCATCTCCATGCTGAGTCCCCTGGCCTGTGTTTTGTCTGATGAATTTTGGCAGTGTTTTTTCACAGCAGGGGAAAGTAATACTGCTGGGGTTTTTGGTTGTTTTTTTTCCTTTCTGGAGTCTGTTTTTCCAAAAGGCTTTTGTTCTACTCATGAATCAAAATCCCTTTTGACATTTTCCAAGCTAAAAAACATGGTGAGCTTTTGTTTTGGTTTTTTTCTCCTCCTCCCTCAAGTAATTAAGTGTCTGGAAATCATTTGTAAAGACAAAAGGTCTATTGGGAGAACCCAGTTTTGTAATGATAACAGCTCCATCTTGTATCTGGGGGGCTGCCTGCCAGGAAGTACAGGATGTCCCCAAGGGCATGGTGTTCACTTGCCAGCTAACATGCACCTCCTTCCATCTCATGCAGGAGACAACGTGGCCTGCTTTGCAGGATATTCTCCCCTTCTGGCCACAGTGGATTTTCATTTTGGTACTAGAAGGGATTTGGCTTTGCCTGACCTTTTTTTTACCGGTGCCAGGTTGTCCCAGGTAAGACTGCACACTCAGACTACTTTCTATGGGGCATCAGGGTTGTTTTTTTTAATTCTACTGAGTAGAAAATACATTTTATTAGCCACAGGGAAAGAATGAAGAGGAGAAGTTTCAGGTCACGGGGTTAAGGGAAGCATTCATCACATGAAAAAACTTTCTTTACTGTGGTACTAAAGTACCTGGTGTTATAAAGGTGACATCATTGTTTTTATCTAAAGAAGAGGAATGAAATCATTGCAGTGTCACCCCTGCCTCTATCTTTGCTCCTTTAAAGGGTCAGCACCTGCAGAGCAGGGTAGCCAGGGCTGGACTGAAGCATTGCTTTGTGCTCCTGATACTGCCTGTCCCCTCACGACCCAGCTGCTCGTGGCACTGCGATGGTCAAAACAGGGTGGCCACCAGCCAGATGTTACCTGTGCTTCACTGGGTGCTCCTGGCCAGGGAAAACATCAAGCAGTTAGTGTGCTGGGCCAGTGGACCATCTACTCTTCAGGTGGAGTGTAGCAGCGCTTCGTGCCATCATCTCTTTGCTTCTGTCCTAGGGGCTATCTTGGTCCTGGGGGCATCGGGGACTTCGGAAACTATCCCAACTGCACTGGAGGAGCAGCTGGTTACGTTGACCGTTTGCTTCTTGGAGAAAAGCACATATATCAGCATCCCTCTTCAAGTGTAAGTAGGTTTTAGGTTGCTGTCAGGAGGGGCTTGGGAATGGTACGTGCCAGGGGATGGCAGAGAAAGGAGACTGGTTGCTCAAGTGCCCTCTAACAACTGTTTTCTTTCTAAGGTGATTTACCAAACAATGATGCCATATGATCCTGAAGGGATCCTGGGGACCATAAATTCCATTGTTATGGCATTTCTGGGACTGCAGGTACCTCTTTTCTTTCTGTCTGTGTACTATAATGGGAAGATCTGAAGGAATCTTGGAAATGGGGAGGCAACTTGGTTTCTTTATTTAATGTTGAGGCTGGTTTGAACAAAACTTTATCCAGAGCAATGCTTTCAGGCTGACATAGCCTGAGGTGGGTGTCAGAGGAATGGACTCTCATCTGGCAGTAGCTTGCATTAGATAAACCAAGACTTTTCTCATTTTTTGTAAGGGATGGGCACAAGAAGTTTGCAAAATATCCACCTAGAAACTTTGCTTTTTTTTTTTTAAGGTTGAGCTTATACTGGGAGTAGGCTGGCTCTGCGTGTTGGAAAACAGGGCCAAGAGATGCAGAGACTTCACAGCTTCATTTTAAACATACAGTTTGAAAGGTCACAGCTGTACGTGTTCCCCGTTGCCAGTTTTCCTCCTGACAGGCAGCGTTAGCCACCTTGCAGAGGTGCTGTGGGTGGGCTCACCTTCCCAGACACGAGGGAGGCGGGGGCTCACAGTAGCATTACCAACAGCAGAAGCTGACAGCTCACCACTGTGTTTAAAATAGGCTGTCACGACACTTCTAGGTGCAGTTCTGGTTAGTCATTGCAGGCTTTTCTCTCTGTGGAGCAGCTGTTAACCCAACTGAAACTCTTCCCTGGGAAAGGAATGTTACTGCACGTAGCACTGGGTAAAAATTGATTGGGAATCTCTGCAGGGCAGAGCTTGGAACAGAAGTGTGGCACCGAAGAATGAGTCATCAGCACACATTTTTTAATGTAAAAAGGAGCATGTAGTCCAAGCAAGCCAGGGTGTGATGTGGCACTGTGGAGAAGCTGTTGGGGCTGAGGAGTCGACGTGGTGGTGTTCCTTCATGCAGTCACAGAATCACAGAATCACAGAATCACAGAACGTTATGGGTTGGAAGGGACCTTGAAAGATCATCTAGTCCAACCCCCCTGCCAGAGCAGGACTCTTAGCTAATAATTAAGAAAATAATACTTAGAAAAGTAGACAGATTTGTTCTTAGAAAAGAAACATACATTGTGGGTGGGATTTCTTGTTAAAATGACATAGACCATTTTTAATATGAAATGTAGTAATGCTAAAACACTTTTTCTATTCACCATGGAGCAGGTTCATGAACAGCTGCTGAAACATCATACTTTCAGTTAATACAACACTAACCTGAAACATTTCACCGAGCTCTCTTCATAATATTTTACAGGCACAAAAAAAAAGTAACCCGTCCTGGGGTATTGCAATTTTTGTGCACAACTTAAAACGTCCTTGCTGAGGGACACGGAGCTCAAGTCATGTTGTGCTAACCTAACAAAGTTGCTTGTCCTCTTCCTCAGTGCTAACGTGATAGGGAAGGGAGAAAGGGTGCACCTCTATTGCTCAGTGGGCTGCATTTACGTTTTCTTCTCCATCTGTGTCCATTCTTTGCAAAGAGTTCCCATTCTGAGCCTTTCAGCCACTTAGCTGATAGAAAACCTATTCACGTTCTCTGTCTTAGCACAGGCTGGCAAATATATCTGGCTCTTGAAATCCAGTTACATTTATGGGCATTCCTGTTTTGTATACTTTTCATATTAGGCAGGAAAAATTATCTTATTCTACAAGGACCAGCACAAAGAAATTATGATTCGGTTCGTCATATGGAGCATAGTAATGGTAAGTGAGTTATGTTGCTCTTTAATAGACATGTATTTTTATGCAGTGCAAACTTAAATGTTTCTAAAACATGCTGCAGTGGTTAAATAAACTTCAGCAACTTTCTCTTTCAGGGAATTATTTCTGCCATCTTGACCAAATGTTCTAAAGAGGAAGGGTTTATTCCCGTAAACAAGAACTTATGGTAAGCAAAGAGACACAACTTTTAGTTGACTTCGTGAAACTACTGGTTTACCTTGGAGAATGTCTGACCTTTCTTCTGTTGAGATCTCTCTGTATCACATAGTTCTCTAAATAATCTCTCTACTGAAAAATGTGTGTAGGTCACTATCGTACGTGACAACCACGTGCTGCTTCGCCTTTGTCCTCTTGCTGCTGATATATTACCTTGTGGATGTCAAGAGGCTGTGGTCGGGTGCTCCGTTTTTCTATCCAGGTCAGTAAAATCACAGCAGGAAACTTAACTCCTTTCAACTCTTTCTGCACTTACACTGTCTTCTTATGTTTTCTGCACTTCTAAAAGAGATGGGATTTAGAATGAGGTAACCTGAAGGATGCCAGAATGATTAACTTAGCTGAATCTTTGCATAGAACTGGGACACTAGAGACCAGATATTCAGGAGAGGGGGACTATCAAGTCTTTAAATGAGGGCTGGAGGCTGCTATTGCCCAATCCCTGTTCTCAGTCTGGTCTCGAGTTAAGGTGCCAGGGAACAGCTGCCTCGTACCAAGAAAAATACCACAGCTGGCTCGTAGTTGGTTTTGGAAAGGACTGCTGAGACTTGGGTAACCTAATGGGAAACTCAAAGGCCTATCAGCAGAGTAATGCCACTTCTGAAGATGTGGAAGATGAAATTCCCCTGGGCAGCCATGTAGGCTTTGTCTCTGTGTTTTAGATAAGCCTGCCTCCCAAAGCACCCCGCTGTGGTTTTAACCACACTGGGCTCTTGACAAACATCGGAGTACAGAATGCAAACCCACAGCAGAGGGAACCTTTCGGCAGCACTGGTGTCTGGTGTCTGGACAGGAAGATGGGTAGGGTGACAGCATGGTATCAGATCTCCTACCAAAAATCCCAGAGCTTTGAAGGCCAGTCAGCATTTGTTTGTGAAGGCAATAGATCTGACCAAACAGGCTGGCACTTGGCCACCCCGAAGACAATAACTGTGATTATTCTCCTTGTCAGTAAAATTGCAGGATACCAGTTTGATTGTATTTTCAATTTACCATAGTAGTTTATCTGTATTTCAATAAATATTTTGGGGGGAGAGAACCCCTCTGTATTTGAGAACATGCATGTAACATCTTGAGGCAAGTAACATTTAACTGTTGTGAGTAGCTGCCACTCTGTTTCAAAAGCCTGGCATGCCTCTGCCTGCTCAACTCTGAAGTGAGCTCAAACCTGCTCTTTCAGATGGTATGACCTGTGCTTGCTTTCAGGAATGAACTCAATCCTGGTCTACATTGGACACGAAGTGTTTGAAAACTATTTCCCTTTTAAGTGGAAGATGGAAGACAGTCAATCCCACGCAGAGCATCTGACTCAAAACCTCACTGCAACAACTCTTTGGGTCATAATATCCTATTTACTTTACAGGAGGAGGATATTCTGGAAAATCTGATAGAGGCAGGCAAGGTGTAGCAGGCTTGCCTTCTGCTGGGGCTAGTGCATAAAGTGGCTTGGTCTGAAATAGTGCCACTTATGCTGGGCCCTGTCACTCAAAAGGGATGCTAGTTCAAGTTTACAAGTGCCATGGAAGTTGTTAAGGGACAGTATTTTCCTGTTTAGCAAAAACTTACTAGTCTGCTGTAGTTGTTTTCTTTCTGTTTTCTGTATTCTGTAAATATTTTACCCATCTCTCTCCTTCATATAGAGAAACTGAACATATTGCAACAGTCGGGCAGTCAAAGACAGCCTGATGGTGCTTGTGAAAGGAACTACAAGGGATCTGGGTGGTGACTGCAAGGGGTGATCAGAACAGGACTGTGGTAACAGTCGTTGCACGGGACAAGGAATCCCCCAGCTCACGGGGTCTGGGGTTTGTATGTACCCCTGGCACCTGCCACCTGCGTAGCCACTCCTGGCTCCTGGCACACGTTTTAACTCAGCCACCTTTTTGACTGGGGAGCACTGGCATCGTCCTCAGCCCTGCACTTGGGTCAGCAGTGCAGTGACTGTCTGGGCAAGCTGGGGGAAGTGGTGACTCAAGGGACCATTCTTCCTTGTGTTCTTCCAATTTAGTCTTGGATCAAAACCTTTAATTTAGGATCCTGCTGAAGCCTGCTGCCAAAGATCTCTTCTTTTGGCTTATTACTCAGCAGGCTGCTGCTACAGGTTTAGCAGCCAGTCTGCATGTTCTGGGCCTTTGCCTTACGTACCTCTGGCAGAGATGAGGTCTGAGTTTCACACGCTACCCTCTACGAGTGCAGCAAGGCCAGTTCCTATTGGCTTTGTGTAACCTCTTGGGTGTCAGCGAGGTTCGATCAAAGCATTCCTCTTTATAACTGGATTTAGGGAAGGGCTCTGAATCTGAAAACCTGCAACAGAGGTAGAATTCAGCCAAAAAGGAAGAGATACCCAACCCGTTCACTGTAAGATAATAGTTTGTGGGAATTCTGGAAATTCACTCATGCTCTGATTTCCAAACTAATGCTAATAAAAAAATATGACTGAACTACCCTGCTGTGTTCTCTGTGTGTATATAAAGATGGACAGAACTAAGACACACACCTTAGTACAATGCTTTGGAAAACAAACAGGACGTTACAGAAGACTTCTTAAACAAAGTTTTATTTATAAAGTTTGATCTACCCACGTAAGAAAACTAAGTGGTGAACGAACACTGCCTGGTGTTTGTGTATTGCAGGAGCTGTAGCCGATAGGGAAGGAGCTGTAGCTGATAGGGAACTTCTTCAGCTCTCTGGACGAGTGCTTTCCCACCACCACGCTGCTGTTGGTACAATTAAGAGCGTTCCCCTCTCTCCTTAAGGGACACTGCATCATGATCCAGTCCATTCAAGCAAGAGTCTGAAGCAGCAGGATTTTCTCATTAATGCAGAACCTATGCAAGACCACCATGAGATTTTCCCCGCAGCGCGAGACCTGGCGCTCCATGGCCAGGCGGAAATCTTCTTTCACTCCTTTAGTTATACCCCGGGTAACTGTGTGATGCCTTAAGCCATGGAGGAGAAAGAGACAGACAAAAAATCAAATACTGGTTATTTGGTGGACTGCAGTCATTTAAAAGGTACTGTGTGTCACTTAGGATATGTCCATACCCACGGTTATATAAGGAGAGCCAAATAGCCCACACTACACTATTTTCAAAAATTCATGTGTTTAGTAGCTTACAAGTCTTTCAACAATTACAAGTTTCACAGAAGTCTATGTTCTTACTGCTTTGATTGTTACTGTTGGGGAGGGAATGTTGCTGTTCTGGCTAACAGGAGAATCTCTGCCCTTAACCCAAAGTTCTTGCTTGGGGAAAGGATTTTTTTTTCTCTCTGCTCTTGCTGTCCAGGCCACCTCCTCTTTGTAATCACTTCTATAAATGGTTGGGGGGACAGATGGCTACCACCATAAAGAGCAGAGGACATCTTGTACCAGTAGGGAAGTACAATCCTGTGGGCACTGAAAACTCTTTCACTAAGGAAAGGCACAGTGAACATTTCACAGGCCAATACAAAGCCCAAATCAAGCTGAGACGTTGAGTCTGCATCAGTAAAACCCAGCTCCCGTGGAGACAGGAGACACCAGGCATTTATTCTGAGCAGTTCAGGACTTGCTTTCAAACACAACTAAGGTCCTGCTACTGAGCAAGTTATAGTGATGCTGGCTGGGGAAACTCTTGGGATATAGCCCTGTTAAAGGATGTTCTTCTGAACAGTTCTTTGTCCTCACGCTGGCCTGTAGCGCTTGATACCCAAATCTTGTCCTTGAAACACCACCCTGCAGTACCAAAGCACTACACTTGACTTGCACTGGTCCAGAACTGGGTACATAAGATCAAGGCTTTGTCACATCTACCTGCACGCCCTATTTGGGAAGGGAAGTAAAAGATATGCCCTGAAATGAGAGCTCTGTCACTACTAAAGGAGCAGCATAACTTAAATTAGAGAGAAAACCATAACGCTAATGCTGAGACAAGTCCTGAGTCACAGGTGAGGCTGGAAGAGCTGGGCCAAAGCCAGCAAACACACTGCAAGATCGAAAGGAAATAAAACATAAAGGGTGAGGGTATCTGTGCCAATCCAGAGATGCTGGAAACCATAAAGGGACAAGTCTGGGAATTACCCTCACCAGCAATACCACCCCACCTTCACTTACAGTCCAGCATTCCAGAAGAGACTTCTCTGCCAAAACAGCAGAGACCTCCCTAACACAGGGGAAAGGCAAAGAAGAAACTAGCCTGGAGACTACCGGGCAACTCACTGATAAGCTGGGCTGAGTGAAGCAAAACTGCACTGAAAACACTCCAGCATATTCAGAGGTTATGGGGTAAGACCTGTTTTTCCATCTTTACTGTCTTAAAACATTGCTGGCAGATGAGTGCTATGGTCAGGTGGAACCTAGAGGAGAACACACCACCGACAGCTACTGAGCTTTTGAAGGTATGTGTGTGTCATCTAACAGCTGGGAAACAGAAAACAAAATTCAGAACAACCTGAACGAGGAAAAGCAGCTACAAACAGATCCAGTAACCAGCAGCTTGAAAAGAAAGGGTTATACTCTTGCTAATATGGGACTGAACATCAGTATCGTTTGGAGGGATTGCTACATTTTGGTTCAAGTTCAGTGGTGATTATTAAATTGAAAGGACATGGATACTGGCAACTTATGGGAAAAAGAAAAAGAAATGTTATAGCAGAACAACATGGTTTGCCAGGCAATGTAGGCACAAATGGAGGAAAAAAAAAAAAAAATTAAAATAAAAATACTGAGTAACAAATTGCTGAAAACCATGGGCAGTAAAAGATGTTGACAAAACACGGCACACTATGAGCGGGGTTTTTCCACTTGGTACCTGTCAGCAGTCTGTATGCTGGGCTGTAGCACAGGTATGAATTCCTGCTGCAGTAACCCCATGGGAGGGCTAGAAGTCCTTTAAAAAACAGCAAACAGCAGCATTCAAACACCCACACACCAACTCCCCCTCTCTGCTGCAAAACAACTCTCCGGAAAAAGGAGCAACGAAAAAGGAGGGGAGGGAGACCACGGAGCAATAGAACCACAGAGCAGCCGAAGGGGTGCAGGACCCTAACAGCATCAAACATGCAAATATCCCCAGCCTGCATCTCCAGGCTGTTCTGCAACTGTGGTCTAAACAGATACACATATTTTTTTGTGACAGTTACACCAGGAGGAAGGACAGCGGTAGGTGCCAGAACAATTCACAGCTGTACTACAAACGCAGCGTCATCGCTCTTCCCAGGAAGCGTGTCATCCAGAAAAGATTCAGTCAGAGGAGCACTGCCAGGAACTACAGCTTCCTGCAGAGCAGCAAGAGCCTGTCAGCAAACCAGGAGAGCCCACAACTCGGAGGGAAGGGATTTGCTGCTGAGCCCAAGCCGAGTGCATGCACAGCGGGGATCGGCCAAGTCGAGTACATGACAGTGTTTCTTACAGGTTGCCCGAGTATCTTTTCATTATCCCACAGATGGCCTTTTTTCCACCTTCTCAAATCCAAACTGCATACCAAAATGGCTGTCAGGGGATGGCACAATGTCAGAGCACAAATGCTCACTTAGAGCAGCCTCCCATTTATCACCAGGGCCGTGTGAAAAAGCCACCAAGAGGTGTCTCAGCTGAAAGACAGTTTGCTCTCTGCTGTCAAGTCCTTATCTCTCTGTGCTGTCTAGAGTAACCTCACACATCCAGCCTAGAGCAAACCCAGTGCCCCACCTAAGGAGAAATGAGAAACTGGGCATAGAGAGAACACAGCTGCTTGCTTAACCTCTCTCAAAACGTCACCTAAAACTTATTAGGCACCCAAGTACCAAGAGCAACGTTCACCCCATAGATGCTAAGAAAGGAGCAGAGAAGCAAGACTCTGGCTTACGTACCTACACCACTGAGGAGGTGCCTACCTTCAGCTCTCACGGGTGGCTGCTTTGGTTAGGATCTATAATTTATTAATAAATATGGATGGAGAGCTATGCTTATAAAGGTCAAATAAAGATGGGTCATTTCAGTAGTACAGAAACACTCTACAATAACCTGCAATAAAATAGTCACAAGAATTATTTAATCAAATGAGATTATTTTTTGAGAGTTCTTGGCATGAACGAGCCCGGTACTTGCAGAAATGGCCACGGGGAACAGAAACACAAAGGAACAGCAAGATGTTACTGGTCCTAGAGAGGCACGTGTGTGCAAAAGGGATTCTGCACAACTGTGTCTTCATTACAGTTTGCAAGAGCTGCAGTCAGAACTAAACATCCCCAAGTGCACCGACAGAATAAAAACGACACTTTCAAGATACTTCGTTTCACTTCAAACCAACTGAGCTTTTCCTCCTCTGGCCCCAAGAGGGGATGTGATGAGAATGTGAGTAGATGCAGCACACTCAACAGCTTTCACATCAAGTTTGTGCAGTTTGGTAGGCTAAGATTAGGCTAGAGTAAGACTTAGCAAAAAGAGGAGCACAATATTAATCAGTCATTGCTTGCATATTGTCATTTTCCTTTTTAACCTCACTAACACTGTCCCTACTGACAGGGATCATCAATCCAGCTATGAAACCCAGCTTGTCTAGAATGGGCTGCAAAAGTGGTTGAATTTAGAGCTGATTAGAAGGCTGCAGGCTACCAAGCAAGATCTTACTTTTGCAAATCACACTGCAGCTTGCTTTCCTGGGTTCAGAAAAATTAATATAACTTCCTATAAAGTGTAACAATACAAAGGAAAAGTACTGGAAGAAGAATGAGGGATTCACCTGCGGAGAAAAATGTCCCAAATTCAGTCTTCCTGTGCCTGGCTGAACAGTACCTGAGCTGCCTCTGCTAATTACTGGGAGGATGGTGCAGTAGCTCATACCACAGGACTGGTGATAGTTCTGAAAGATGAAAGCTAGTCTGCAGATCTTCAGACTATCAACCACTGTAAACAGGATTGATTGGAGCATTTCATCTAAAACCCTAGCTGAGAGAGGCCATGAGCTAACCAGTGCTGCTAACTGGTTAGTTACCAGTGACCACAGCGGTCAATGCTGTGGGTGACACCATCCCTGAGCCTCAAAGCCAATCCAGCTAAAAAATATCTGGGGTACCAAGGGAGTAGATGTCACCTTTGATGTCACCTCAGGGCTGCGCCCTGAACTCTCCCTCCCATCAGCTCTCTGATGAAGTGGTCACAGGCAGTGAGATATAGCAAGGGTAAAAGCTGGAAAGTCTAGAGCTGAAAAGAGCAAATTCTCACATAATTAAGTATCTCTGTTTCTTCTTATTCTTTTTTTTTTCTTTTTTTTTTTTTTTTATTACACCTAGTATCTCATTTTTGCATTGGTTACCTAGAAATCTGGAAAAATCTATTTACTAGTGAAAATTGGGATCCAGTTGTCTAATGTTAGCCTCCCTTTTGGTTTTTTTTAAACTAGCCCATTTCTACTCAGTGAATAGCCAGAATATACTGACCCAAACTGGAATTTCAACAAACTTTAGTAGCCCTCCCCTTAAAAAGCAAAATACCACAAGTTCTAATAAACAACAAGGATATTCCAAAACATTCTGCCACTAAAACCCTGCAGCAGATACTTGTTCAGTCTTGACTCAAAACTAAGAACACCTAGGAAGTTAATCCAAATTATTAATTTCCTTCAGCATCTCATAATAAGCTAAGCAGAATAAGCTTGTTCAGTACATAGCAAGAGATGACTTGCTAGTTCTGACAGAAAGGTTATTAAGAGTTTATCTGGAGTGTAATTTAATTTAGGTTTTTATACCCAAGTTTTTCATCATTCAGTGGTCTTTCATAACCTTGTTTACAATAAATAGTGCTTTCTGCTCAGCAAAATTATGAACAACACCTCACACACCTTACTATTTAAAGAATTCCTGCAAAATGCCAGTGTCTGGTTGAAAGAGCAATACTGTAATCACTTTAGTATGACAGAAGGATAGAGTGGTTTGGGTTGGAAGGGACTTTAAAGACCATCTTGTTCCACTCCCCCTGCCAGGGGCACCTCCAGGTTGCTCAAAGCCCTGCCCAACCTGACCTTGAGCACTTCCAGGGATGGGGCATCTACAATTTCTTTGGGTAACCTGTGCCCGTGTCTCACCACTCTCACGGTGAAGAAACAGAATCACAGAATGAATATGAATCATTCTAAAGCAAATGCCACACTTAAAAATAAAGTTCTGTAAAAGCAGGAGTTTGAAGTTGAAGAACCCCCAAAAAAGCATTCACAGATTAGCAAGAGAGTCAGAAAAAGAAACTCATGGTCTTGTTTGAACTCCTTAGCCAACTCCTTAAATTTAACTTCAAACGCATGACAAACTTACTATCCAGGAGATTACATGAAGCAAAGACAACCAGAACATACACCTTTTTTTTCTCCCAAAGGAAACAGTAAATGCATTTTTATCCTTACTTGATCAACATTGCTTGATTTGGCAGCAGTTCCAGATGAATTTTCCCTCCTTCCTGTGTTCTTAAATAAGCAAATTCCTCCAACATATCAATATCTGAAGAAAACGTTAAAGATTTCAGTGGGGAAAAAAATCACAGAGAACTTTGCTTCTTACCCCTCACATCTGAAGCCACATTGTTGAAAGGCCAGTCAAAATCGACAGCTACTGAAATACCTCATTCTTCAAAGTGATAAAGATGATGACAGTGTGTATTCCCAATCCTCCACAAACGCAGGAAAAATGGCTTTTTAAAGTGCAAAATACACAGGTCAGGCCATTTCTTTTCTGTCTTCCTAGGTACAGTCAGACAGAGGTAAATAAAGCTCATCTCTCCAAACCAATTCCCTGGCTGTTTTGACTTCCTTTTCCTGCACTGCAGGTTATCAAAGCAATGCATACTGAGGCTGGGACTGAAGGAAATGCCACCACAGTGGCACATACCACCCTTCTTAGTTTTCTACTTTGATCCCTTATGAAGTTGTGGGTGGGTTTGGTTTTGTTTGGTTTGTTGGTTTTTTTCCTGTTTGTTTTGGGGTTTTTTTTCCCTTTTTTTTCTTTTCCTTCCTTTAACACCAGAGCTTTTCTAGTTGTCTCAGATAGGAGAGACCCCTTGTTTCCTGGGGACCATGGCTGGATGTCTATTTAGGTTAAACACTAAACTATCCATGCGTGTGCCTGCTGATCAAAGTGTACATCAGACAACTGAATACAGAAATCAGATGTGCTTTGCATGAGTTCTGACATAACTCATTATCCTACTTAACCCCAAACTCTCACCTAACCCCAAACTCTTACCTGTGCAAAGCATTTTATAAACAACAGCCCAAATCACTCAGTTCTTTGAAGGCACGCATACTGCTTTATGGTTTTTGTTAACAACCTTCTAGTATAATGCCCTATAGATCTTACTGCCATCACCTGCAGGAGCAGCCAAAGCTCCTGCTGTTCTTCTGCCTGGCAATTGCAATGTACTTCAGGGTGCTCCCAGGAGCCAGAGCAGGTGACAGGAGGTGTATTTATAGCCCACTGTGCATCGCCACCTCTTACAAGAGACTTGCATGGTATGGAGATAAATACAGAATATGTTTCACAGAGAAAGCTGCTGCTGAAACTATCTAACAGCTTTTTCAACACCCCAGCACATAGTTTTGGATGTGAAAGACATTCTTGGTTAGAGAAAGGATACTTGTGACATAGTTGAAAAAATTCTCATACTGGAAGTTTCCTTGTTGGCAGATCTTGTTGATGGCTTTCAGGAACAAGTTCTCACCCCTTGGCCACTCATGCTGAAGCAGAACAACTACGTGGCCCAGTGCCATGTCATCTCTGTTGTCTGTGAAGGCTCTGAGCTTCAGGGGAAAAAAAAATGACATGGAGACAATCAGGAAACACATGTTGCTTTTATAAATATATGTGATTGATCTCACCTACATCTGTGCAAATACAAAAGCAGCTCTTTAGGAGTGTTATTTCATTCTGCTCTATTATATACATTTCGAACAGGTTGGAAGTTTCCAACCTAAATACCAAATTCTCTCCACCGACCTATAAGGGAAGTCTGAATACAGACAGAAATATTTTGAGATTAATTCTATCTTTTCTGCCCCAAACTGAAACGAATAGAAGAGGAAGAAAATAAAGAGAGAACAATCCTCCCTCCATCAACACTTCCTCCTCTCCAAACAAAAAAAAGACCCTCCACAAACCCATTTAGGTAAGAAGCACTTGAGGTACAGCCCTTCACACCTTGTCACACCACTGTGATAAGGCCACACAGTTTCAGGACCTAAACTAGGCCTTGGAGACAGAAGAGAATTTGAAGCCTTGACTTTAACTTACCTTGAAACAAGCTAGCAATAGATGAAGGCAGTAAGGCATGATAGCTCTGCTGGTACATGGCCAAAGCTTCAAATCAGACCCTGCAACAGAACAGTTTGGTATACACTTCTTTAGGGGTCTCATAATTACATAATGTTGGTAAGTTTGAAAGAAATCAGAAGAGCAAAACAAATATACAATTGCCAAATCTCTGGTAGGGAAGAAAACTCTGAAGGTAAATTATGAATGATTCAAAATGTGAAGTTATACATTTAATATTTTTTTTCTTCATTTCTCTTTTCCTGTGATAGGACTTTGCCACCAATATACTTTAATAGGTAGCAGCAGGAAAACCACTCACAAAAGCAAGAGTAGATAAAGAACTTCCTCCCTTTTCATAATACAAAAAGAGAAGAATTAAATACTCAACTGAAACACACAAACTAAAACTGAGCTGGCACTGAGTTTAAGGTAGTAGCATACCTTTCCTGAATTTAGACTTGACTTTAGGTTGCTCCTCTTGTACTTTACCTCCTTCTTGTATTGGAAGTAAAATACAGCACATGAGGTCAAGCACTTTTTCACAGGTTTGCTATAAAAAGGAGAGACATGATTAATGTGAAATCTAAATTAAAGTTCTTAAAATTCAGGTATGTTAATAATGATTACAAATTTCAGATACCACAAAAGAAAAAACCAAATCACGAACAATCACAAATTTTTCTGCTAGAACTTGAGTGGCCAAAAGGCATAACTTAGTTTGAGTAAAAAGACATGGCTGTCATTAATCCCTGAGAGCCTACAGAAGTCATTTTAATTGTGAAAAAATATGTATTGGCACTCTTCATTTCAAGAGTTTAAGATCAATACAGCTGCAATCAAAAAACTATTTTATTTTCAAGCATTAAGTTTTCAAATGAATTCTTAGAATAGTTTTAAAAGCTTCTTCTGTCTGTGGTAAAAATAGAAAGGAAAATGGCATTCTGACAGCATGATGGAAATGCAATGAATGTTTAATGCTATTTCCTAGAGGCAGTAAGAGGTCTGTGGGGATATATTACCCTGTTTCCAAAGAAAAAGTAATAAACTGACAGGGACAAAAAGACTTGTCCACTAGTACTAGGACCCTAAGAGTCTCAGCCTTTATTATTAGTGCTGACACTGACTGCCCTCAATGTGCACTCCTGTAATATTAAAAACACAAAATATGTATTGAAAGGTAAAGCAAGTTCAGAAGTCAGGCCAGACAATACTGTGCTGCAGTCTCTTACGCTGTCAGTTGATAACCAGTTCTTTTCTAAGGTGATCACAGAAGGTTCTTGTCCATAAACTTTTTCTTTCCCCTGCCACATGAAGCCTACACCTAAGAATTTTCCCTCAATATTTAACACTGTGTCAGTAAAGTTAGAGAATTCAAATTCAAGGTTACATTTGCAGACATTTGTAGCTATGTAAAAATCAAAATTAACCCCCCCTCAACCATAACTACCAAACAGGCTATATAAGAGAGATGCTAATGGTCAGTTAATGTGCCCAGAAGTGCAATTCTCCTCCTTGTGAAGCACAGATTTTTCAGTAGACCCTGGCTTAATGGGAAAATTCAGAAAATCACAAATGAGAACAGGGCCAGGCAGAAGATGAAGGACCAGTGTGTGGAATGCTGTACATACCCGATATTCTCCAAGGGCAAAGTGGCACGTGGCTAACTGGATTAGTGCTCTCTGATTTTCTAGTGATCCTTGTCCTGTAATTTGCTGTGGAGAATGAGAGCCCTGAAGAGCTGCCAAGTGATGTAGGCTGCTAATTGCTTTTTTGTACTGCCCCTTAAAAAAAAAAAAGAGGAGTGTTAGGGTCTTCTGCATACAATGGGTAGAAAGAGAGAAATAAAAATATCCTTACAGAAAGCTTTCAAAACAGAGCATGTCCAAGTAACAGGGCTTCAAAATTTTAATCTAGCAAAACACTCTCCAGTGATGGGCTGTGTACAGGAGTGTGGGTCGATCACTTGCAAGGCAGTGAGGAGGCAAACTGATGCTTTAGAAGTGTTTACAAAATTACATTTTTAACTGGCACAAATAATCATGCTCTTCAAAGTTAATCATTCCTTTATTTAGACTAATAAAGTTGGAAATAGCTCTTGTTCAGGGACAAGGACAGGCAAAAATAAAAGACACCCAAAGGAAAAATATAAAAGAACAAGTCTTATTCTGTAGGTGATATTTGGAATGAGTACAGTCAGCCTAATTTCTGAGGAGAATGATAAACTTTAACTGAGACATGATAAAATCTGCTGTTTGAAAATTCTTCTCTGTGATTGTGTTCCAATATAATGCACTGGCTGAAGAATAAAATGCACTTTTCTTCCATAACACTGTATTTATCTGCTGGTCAAAATGCCAACACAGAGGTCTTTTCCATATGCCAAAACCATCTGGACTCAACAAACACTACTGGGGAGGAATATCCTAAGTAGGATACCTAGCTCATGGTAAGAATGGTATGATTCTGTCCCCAAAAGGGTCATGATTTGAAGGAGAAAATCCCTGAGCAGACACTTAAAGTGGTCAAAGTGGCTACTGAGAGCAACTACTCACTAGGAGGAAGAGCAACACAGTGATGTCATTTTTACTAGCTTTTACTTTATTTTTTTTTTACCTGGTAGATGATCATGTCTGTCAGAAAGATTCTTAACCAAAGCCAGGTGTCTGTCTTCCAGGACAAACAAATTCTGGTGAACTCTGCAGAGGTGGTCAGAGAAGAAAAAGAGAAAAGAAAGCATTTCACAGCTTTAGGTTGAAAACCAATTAAGTATCCAGAAAAAGGAAAACAAACAAAAAAAAGCGCTGAAATTAAAAATGAAAAAACAAAACAGTAAGAGTGTGAAATCTTTCAAATATAGGATGCTCTCTTCCTATACAATTATATTTGATTACACTTCACAGTGTGCAACAAATCTAAAAGCAGCTAGGTGGTACTATTTGCCTGGTTTTTTAGAGAAGAAATTTGTTTTCAACATTATCACACCAAATATTATCAGAAAGGGAGAGACACAGTAAAGACACATCTTCTGAAGCATGAAGTAAAGCAGCCACTAGCAGTACATCCTCACTAGGTATTATGAGGCATTACTACAATGCACTACTACTAACCAACTGCTCCTTCAGTAAAAGCTGCTTCCACGACCAGGGGAGTTGAATAAACAAAGATGCACAAAGAATAAAACAAAATCCAGGAACAAAATATTCAGAAACGCAAGAATGGATAAAGCTTCTTATTGAAACTTAGATAAAAACTACTCAGGACCCCAAATAAATTCAATTTTAAGGATTCACAATGACAGGTATTCTATTATAACAACAGTAAAATGACTTCTGTGCACAGCAGTGAAGCCTAAATTCAACTCTGCCTGTAATTAGCCTTACCTTTGTCGAGTGATTCCAGAGAATAGAGCAGCTCCCAGCTCTCTCTTGCCAGTTTAAAGCTCTCTAATACCTCAATAGAGTTTGCAAGATCTGCCTTGTTTACTGTAATATGGCGACTTCGTGCCTTCCCAGAAGGATCCTCATCATCTGAGCTCTGCTTAAAAGCCAGTGTAAAAACAAAAAGATTCACTTTTCCATTTATACTTATGTCAAAGGATTTTAAAGTCCCAGGAGTTCCAGTGAACGCAAGAAAACCATTTTGTACTAGAGATGCCAAGGTCCTAGTTTAAGGGTGGTTAAGTGACTTTTAACAGCAGAACAATCTGGTTTGCTGCCAAGAAACTCAGTGGTGTAGTGTGATACAACAGTACTCCAAAAGACTCCTCTCTGTTAATTGCAGCATACCACCCCTGAGCCTCAGACAGATTATCTGTTCAAGATCATCGCTCAGTTTAAGCCTACAGTGGCATAACACAAAGGAAACAGAATTCTTGTGCAGATGTGTACTTCTACTAGCAGAGGAACTCTATAAGTGGGTTGCTACTATTAAAGAAATAGACGTACTCACAGTTCCACTCATGAAAAGTCAATGACTTTGGAGGCTTGGCTGCAGAAGGTCTGACTGCTATAGCTACCATTTTTAACAGCTCCTGCACTCTCTGCTGAACTCCTTCAAATTATTCACATCAGCCCATACCTGTCGACAGCAACTGCTACAAAAATTGTTTTATCTTTGCTGGCTTTAGCCAAAAAAACCCACATCTATTTGTAAACTGTGGTCATAAACAGCTAATCCAGGATAACTCTGAGAATACATCTATTACATCTCTCTCAAAACCACTATAGTCTGAATTCCAGCACCAATGCCAATCTCATTACAAACTAAAAAGTCTTTAAAAAGTTACCATTGTTTTTTCTCTTCCTTCAGCAAGTTTCCTCTTTTTGTGTACGTGTTTGTTACGATCAATATCTGTATCACCATAAATGTTGGTCACATCCTCAAGAAGAACCAGCGGGGTTTGGTTGGGAGCATTTGGACCTGGATTTAAAAGATAAATTAATTCAAAGATTGCTCTAAACTGATGTGAAAGGTCTCATGCCCACATCAAGTTGGTTTTGTTTTCTTCACAAGTACTGACTGAAATGCTAGAGAAAACAATCTGAAATTAATTCACTGAAGCTGCATAAGCTTAAACTATGCTGGTAAAATGATGGGTTTTTTCAAAGGAGCCTTACAGTAAAGGTCAGAATGCATTTACCAGATGTCACAAGAGTTTGCTTGAGAGCTTCAGAAAACTCTCTGAATCCTTTTCTTAGAGCAGTCACAAAGATATATTCAGGCTGCAGGTGTTCTCTTATCAAGCATTATTTGCTTTTATAAAAGTACAACTAGTCAACAGGTGAACGGAACCAATGGCTCTGAATTTAACAGCCACAAACATGGCAAAGTGCAGCAATGTTCTCAAAACCTTCTCATGAGAAACCAAAGCAATATGCTGACAGGCACTGATGCATTAAAGTGAGCATATTTTAACACAAGATTTCCCTAGTAGGATCTCTCAGTGTCAGCACTGCCCCCACTGATGCCAATGTACAGAATTAAACCTTTAATTCACTGCCAGAGCCCATCACCACTCCCCAAAGCCTCTAGAGAAGCTTCATTTTGAAGCACACAAGATAAAATTTGTACTTCCATTGGTGTCACAGAACATCCAGTGGGATCTAGTACCTATTATGTCAGACCTCAGTGCTTAAATTTCATCAGATACAGAAGAGGAACAACACTTCTTAATCTCAAACAACACATGGCCACTACTGTGAAAGCTTTTCTTCTGAAAACATTTTCTTCTTTTGCACAAACAAGTGGTATAAAGATATGCAAAGCTCAAAGAGAAATAAAAAGTAAAGGGGAAAGCCATTAATCTGTTTGCCCCTTTTGAGATCTCCACCAGACAGGAGAGTAGCGTGGACAAGCATTTTCAGTATGTGCATTTCTTCTATTTACAGAAAGGTATGAGCCTAAGTCCTCATTCATAATTGCAAAGAACTAATTGGAGAGTTTAGTATAAGGACAATCCATTTAATCTCTTGACATAAAAGATTCTACATTAAGCTCTTCCCATCTACTTGAAAATGATGTGGAAGGAAGGAGTCCACTACAACAGAAATTAATGTTACAAGAAACAACCAACCTAGCACGTGTAACAAAGAATGTTATCTCCTTTGACTAAGTTCACACTAAATACCACCATTGAAATGTCCCCTACACAAAGGCTACAACACATTGCAATCACCCCTCCTATATCATGATGTATTTCACTCTGTTGCAATCTACATCTACCCGTGTGAACTGAAAATAGAGCCAAGTCCTAATGTAGAAAATAGCATCCCTGAGAAACGGGTATGAAGGTACCACAATGGGGATGCTGGAAGAGTTTTGTCACTGGAATCTGAGAACACCTGAGAACAAAAAAATCATTTTTTCCTTTTACTCAACTGGTATTCATTCAAATCAGTATAAGTGCTTTGCTCTCCAAGTAAATGTTTTCTTCTCAGTAGCAGGCAAACACACTGGGTTGCAAACCTTCTCTTGAGTTACTGAAAGTTACACAGGCCTACAAAGAGTAAACGTTGAGGTCTTTTTCTAACTGAGCTCTAGAATCTAAGCCTACAGAGTTTTTAATCAATTTCTAGTGTAAGAGTGTTATAAATAAACCCCTAAAAGCATCAGTCCAAATAGGAACTCCTGCCAAGCCTGCAAGGCAGCCTGGAAGTTCTGAGAGGTGTGAATTGCCTCATTCATTTCTCAAGTCTCCAGCAAGGCAGATATGAATTATGTAAGAGAAATGCATTGAAAAGTTTTCTCTTGAGATATTTCTTGCAAATCCATGCACACGAGAAGAAAGTCACAGATCAAACCTCAGAGCTACTGGATTAAGAAGATAGCTTTTATCCCCCCACCACTACGCTTCCAAAATACATAGGATTCTGTATTTCTACAGTGAGCCCTCCAAAGAGGAGAAAAAAAACCCTAATACTAGAAGGCACTAAATACCACTGGACTTTAATGCTGAAGCAGAAATGAGTAAAATATGCCTTGGAAATATCTTCCTGATATCAGGAAATGACAGAGGGTACCAGAAATGCTGCACCAAAGGGACTGCACTCTGCTATCTCAGCATACCTTCTTTTTTTGGTGGTTCAGTCTGAAACATGAGCTTTAACATACTCAGTTGTACAACTTAGGAATTTCACCAGGGCTTTACTTCTTTCTTCCTCAACTCGGAATCAAGCAGCTAAAACTATATGCACAGCTAAAGTATCTCACTGCCCCACCATAACTCCTCTTTCCCCTGAAGAGAACAAAAAACTCAAATAGTTCCTGTATTTGCCAAAGTGATTACATGTTCTTTGCATAAAAATTGCCATTTCATTTGTCTTCTGAGATCAACTGATTATCCAACTTTCTGTAAAGTCATTTAAAACCTGTCACTTTTATTGGGCGTTTCATTACTCAAATGAAACAACACACACAACTGAAACAAATTTTATCATGAATCAGCAGTTGTAGTGTTAATGAAAACCAGTGGTTACAAATAGTTATTGTTGCAAGGAATTCCCTAGCCTTGAGTGAAGAAGCAGGAAATGCAGGCTATTAAAGAGGTGAAAATTCCTCTGTATGATGCAGTTTAGTTCTCTAAGTTCTAAATAAAATGGAGGTTAAAGAACTTCCCTCAGCTTCTGGGCCACCCCTGAAAAGTCCAGTCAATCTCTGAAGAAGCAATCCAAGGTGTCCAAGCAATCTGGTATGTCCCAAATGCAGATTTGAGGGCGTAGGAACAAGTACAAGTAACATTCACACTTTAAACTTTGAATTTACAAATTAATTACAAATCAGGATTAATGTGCCAAACACATCTTAGAGATTATGCTTTATCTATACAAAAAAATCCAAGTTGGAAGATTGTGAATTTCAGAAAATCTTTTCCTATTCATTTTTTATTTGATTAATTATAAATGTGTTGTGTTTTCCTCATTCAGGAATACCTTCATTTATTTTGAGGAAGCGTTTTGTACAATCTTTTGACTGAAAGGAAGCCAGGAAAATATCAGCTTCAAAGGAACAAAATCAGAAGAGAAAAATGAAACAAAGGTGATGCTGATGGAAAAGCAGGAATCAACCCTGGGGATATTTCTCATAACATCTGGCCTGTTACTTTTTCCTTGCTAGGCAACTAACTGGCCAAGGTTGAAACCACAAAGTTAAAGTCAGATGGATCTCTGGTCCAAGAACAGTAATTGTCATGAACTACTCCTTCTAGGAAGAGTAATGGTTTGGGAGAGTTTTTTAAAAGCCCCAGGTCACTTCATAAGATGAAAGTTTCAAAAGACTAATGAGAAGACATCTTCCAGACAGTATCAATGAAATCACAAAGAACTCTTTACCAAAGTTGCAACATGAAGAGACTGACCTTGAAAGAGCGATGGCTGGATGTTGCTGACGTACTGGAATGCATTTTTAAAGAAGACCAGCATTGTGGAATACACTACTTGATTCTTGTACTTAGCATGTGCATCACTATCAAAGTTACTGATGTATCTGCAGAGGTCCTTCATTCGATGCAAAATATCACCAAAACTTCTGACAAAGAGAGACAAAAAGACTTAAGGATGTTAGACTCCAAAACTAAAGGAAAGAATGCATAATGAATATGAAAAATTTAATGTTTTGGTTGAGGAAATCTCCCAGCTGCAAGTCAACAGAGGCTGGGGATGCACACCACTGAAAATTCACTGAATATTTACCATGTTTTTCTTTGCTGAGGCTCCCAGGGGAGGATACCCGTGAGTACTACAGTTCTCATGCATGACTTTCATCAACAAAGATTTAGTTTAGAGAGTAATTTGAAAGCATTCCCTGGATCCACGTTTTTGCTTTACACTGTGCAGCCTTACAAGAAAAGCTGCACTGGATTTACACAAAATGTCTTGATGTTAAAATCCTTCATTAACCCATCTGAAGAATTAAAAAGCCAAATTGTACTTGAAAAGAAATACCAAGAAAAAGTACACATTTCTCACCTTCTTCCCTTATCCATTTGCCATTCACACCTCATTCCCACCACGGACAATATTTTAAATAGCTTCTCCCAAGGATCTGTGATCTGTGAAGATTTCTCTGTGAGACCATCTATTACGTATTTCTGAGAGCTACGTTTGCTTGGAGACATAATATCAGAGGAATCTTGTGAACCTAGGAGAAGCAGCACATTTTTCTCTTTGTAAAAAAATCAAAGCAAGTGATTTATTTGCAAGTAGACACGTAAAAATGTGTATCAGAGCTTTCAAGATAACCATTCTTTACTGAGAAGGCTAACAGGGAGCTGTAGGCATTTCTCCCTGCTCGTACAAGAGAGCTAACAGACTGGGTAAGGTGGTCTTGGACACTTCATCCTACCTCTCAGTACATGTGTTGAAGCCTCATGAGCACCATGACTAAGTAGTTGAAGCATCATGAGGTATTTTTGTATCAAGGAACTAAGAAACATCAATAATGCTTTAATCCTTGTCTATGGGATACATTACATAAAGGTAATATGTTCTTCATTTATGGACATCACCTCAGTAATACTAAAATATATTCTAAGAAAGGTTAATTTTGTAAAAATATTCTTACCTTGATACTGGCTTTCTGTCTGTGTAGACCTAGTTACATAGTTAATATAAAATTCTGCTGCTTTGTTCAGGTATTTATATAACAAGCTTGCAGGAAGTCGAACATCAGGGTTGTTAATTATTAGAGGAAGAACATCACAAACTAAAATAAGAAACAAACCAAAACATCCTTTAGGTTCATGGGTTGGGGTTTTTTTTTGTCTTATTTGTCCTAAGTAAGGTTTCTCAAACAGCAACATACGCCTCCATCTCTGGCTGACCATATACAACCAAGGGTCACAAAGAACTTCACCTGAGTGACTGAAACACGAATTTCTACCATAAGGTCAGCACAGCCTAATGTGGCCTCAGACCTTTCTGACTAAAGCAGTTTTCTAACCTTAGTATCTTGACTGAACTCAGAATCTTGCCATACTAAAAAGCTGAAAAATAAAATATCGAACATTGATATTTTCTTACCAAATAATTTTCTAAAACAATTCACTGGAGATTCTTGATCTTCAATGCTTTCAGCATCTAACAGTGTTTCTCCGAGACCCACCTGTGTAAGCAGAGGTGAAAAAAATCAAACACAGTGGTTTTATAAACTTTTTCAACTGCAATTCAATGAAGTTGAACAGTAATTCGGTGGATGCACGAGTAGCAATTCACTATATATATATAAATATGACAAAAAGCTCAAGCAACATTCTTTCTTAGGCTAGAATACTCCTCTATGCTCTTTTTTGTGCTGTTTTGCTTTTTCAAAAAGCATGAAATATTCTTTGCATTTACAAAAAAGATTAAATAAATTAAAAAAACAGGTGTTTTGTTTGCTTCCATTTGTTTTCTGGACAATTCTTTCCTGGTGCTAACCTCAAGATAGAGCAACCTGAACTATTAGCCACAGTTAAACACAAATAAAAAGACTCGCCCTCTTACTAGGCAAAGGAAAGTATATTTCAGCAAAATCTGAAGAAACAGAATGCCAACATCCCAAACAGTGACTATGAGCTTCTCTTACCCCATGTTGCACCACAGTCTCTGGGAAACGTCGCAGAAGTAGCAGCAGCATTTCTGCCCTTTCTAATGTGTTAAAACACTGCTCTGTGGCCTTCAGCAGCATTTCACACTGGACCCGACCAGGAAGGGTTTCAAATAATCCTTTAAAAAACAAAAGTAAAATGTTGAACTTGCTGTATCTGAATTGTAAAGGTGACTGACAAAGGGTAAAAGACTAGTCAACATCGCCTTGCCACGCAGACTGAAAGAGATTTCCTTACACTTTTTTTCTGCTTTTAGTATCTATACCTGGAAAAAAATGGCTGATTCTTCCAGAGAAGACCCTAAGAATATTTATCTGTATTTATTCAGGTCCACAGAGCTTGAATTAATGACTAAGTCTGCAACTGAGTGGAATACTGAAAAACCTAAAACTTGTACATTAAGGTGCTTTTTTAGGAATGCTCATTTCCTTTTTTACTTACATCCCATTTCTACAATTAATGCTTTCATTATCTAAAGCTAGGTTTTCAATTTTAAACTTGCAATGAGACACTCAAAAGAAATCAACATGTTCTCCCTGAAAGTTTCATGTATCTTTTCTGAAAAAGAAAGACACACCATGGAAAAGCAAATGCTTCCTTCAGTGGAATAGCCTGTATGCAGTTACACGCTGCTTATCCTTAGAGATTGAGGCACATATAAAAATAGCAGATTATAGCTTGTCAGGTGTAAATCCTGCTTTCAAAACAGCAGTGAATACCAAGCCCTTGTGACTGTTAATTTTCATAACCCTCACTTCTTACGTATGAATTCACCTCCATTTTTATGATCATTCATTGTTTTCTGAAATCACTGGGATAAGTCCCACTCCACTTATTTCCTATTTTCCTAATATTTTCCTGTTTTCCAAGTGCTTATTGTTCTTGCAGACTCAGTCTACCCATATCAGAGACAAAGCAATGGCAATCAGCTTCTCACATCCCTTTCTGTTTCCTAAGCCTAAAAGTCTCTAAGGTTGAACTGGGAAAAAAACCCTCTGCAGCCCACAAGCAAACTTAAAAAGACTGACATTTCCTTGCCACACTAGATATGTAACCACAGGGCTTATCTTTAGATTCCTTCAGAACTCTCCCTATTGACTGAATAGAATCCTTACCTCTTAAAAACTGTGTCTGCTTGTCCTGAGAGTCATTCCTTAATGCTGATGTGATAACACTAATCTCCCTCCATACAGCAGGCTGGTCTGGAAAATTCACAAACCTGTAATAAAGTTTGAGGCAAGGAATGCACAGGGATCTCAAAATCCGTTTCCAAGACAAAAAAACCTTACTATGAAAGAACGTGCATGGACAAATGGAAAATGAAACCTTCCTTTTAACTGTTTAATTAATAAGACCTTTTCTGCTTAATTTATCCACAGGGATTTCCAAGAGCACTCATGTTTTATTTCTGGAAACTCTTGACATTTCTGGAAACTCTTGACATTTCTGGAAACAAGCACCTGGCATCAAGGTAGAGTTCCAGCTCTGACTACTTACATGTCATAGAGCAGCCTGCCCGCAGGCGCTGTCCTTTCAGCATTCCTCTCAATAGTGTACATCTCATACTGCAAGATGGAAGAACACAGCATTAGCTTTCTCGAATACATTTATGAATCAGATTCGTCCTTCCAGTCCAAAAACCCGTGCCCGATTTGCCACAGCAATCTGAATAACAGAAAATCAAAGGATTGCAACATTTGCTGTAGAAATTAGGAGCCGAGTTCAGACTGTATAATCACACATTAAATTAGGCATAAACTTCTGTGTGATAAGTACTCGAATATTAACACGTTGGCTTTACTTTTACGCAAATAAAAAACTCAGCGAGAATTCAAAGAGTTCTTTGACCAGGGTTTGTTTCCAGTCAAGTGCAACGCAAGACCCCAAGCTATAAAAAAAGCCACTGATGCGAGAGGTACTTTAAATCTCTGGTAGAAATGGCTATTTTATTGGGTTTTTTGCAACAGCAAACCCAAACATTTCATAATGCACAAATGCGAGAAGCAGAAAGGGACGCTCCCCATTAGTAAAATAACTTTCAGTTCTTTCACAAAGCCTTCACAGGAGTGGATTTTATCGTGGCAAAACACAACGAGCAGTTGTTACAAGCTCGCCACTTTAGTTTTAACCACTAGACACCACAGCAAGAGGTTGGGCACCTAGAGAACCACCACCTTCAGCTTCCCAACAGCTGCCCTCTGCACTTGGAGGGTAGGGAAACATGACAAAGAAAAGCTGTAAAAGTGAATTTGGCTGCAGGACACAGGTGCTGAGTCCAGCCCCTGTCATGGGTGCTGGGTTGGATTCCTGTGGGGGATGCTGGGCCAGGCCTCTGGCTGGATGCTGGGTCTGGCCCCCTGACAGGCGAGCTCGGCCCTGCCCGACACCGACCCCTGACAGGCAAGCTCGGCCCGGGCCAAGACACCGACCCCTGACAGGGGAGCTTGGCCCGGGCCAAGACACCGACCCCTGACAGGGGAGCTCGGCCCGGGCCCTCACACCGGCCCCTGACAGGGGAGCTGGGTTGGACTCCTGTGGGGGGATGCTGGGCCAGGCCTCTGGCTGGATGCTGGGTCTGGCCCCCTAACAGGCGAGCTCGGCCCTGTCCCTGACACAGACCCCTGACAGGCGAGCTCGGCCCAGGCCCTGACACCGGCCCCTGAGAGGCGAGCTCGGCCCGAGCTCTGACACCGGTCCCTGACAAGCAAGCTCGGCCCGGGCCCGCCGCCGCCACGGCGGGTACCGGCCCCTGAAGCAGCGTCGTCGCAGGCGCTGCCGTCACCACGGCA
>WTSP01020539.1:8043-18888 GCA_025331215.1 Actenoides lindsayi
CTACCTTCCCCCCAATCGAAATCCCCCTCTTTTAAACCACCCCCCCTTGTTCTGTCCCCATCTTTCTGACAGGCCCCTTGAAGTCCTGAAAGGCCCCAAGAAGGTCTCCCTGGAGCCTTCTCCAGGCTGAACCCCCCCAACTCTTCCAGCCTGGCCTCCCAGCAGAGGGGTTCCAGCCCTCAGTTCCATGTCCCTCAGCACCACATCTGTGTGTCTTTGAAACCCTTCCAGGGATCACAGGGACTCTACCACTGCCCTGGGCAACCTGGGCCAGACCTTGACAACCCTTGTGGGGAAGAAATGGTTCCTCAGGCCCTACTTAAACCTCTCCTGGTGATACCCACCAAATAAAAGCGCAGCTCATCGTGCTTGAATGCATCGGAGAAGGTTAAACGTTGCGGTGCGTGCAAACTTCCCGCTTCTGTTCCAAGCAGGTCTGTTAGAGCCTTTTGTGCCCTTCAGTTTTCGTGCAGCCTGGCACTTGCACAGTCCAACTTGTCCCCAAATGTGGAAGTTGTCCAGGAGCTACATGCCCATATGCACACATGCACCCGAGGCTCGCAGCAGCTGCTCGATGACAACAGTAACAGCTTGTATCAGCTGCAAGAATAAGTTATGTGTTGGGTTTTTCCTAGGATGCTGCTCTCTTCCAATTCTCTTTGTTTCCAGGGGAATAATGGCATCTGACAGCGCCTTTGTCGGGAGCAGATCTCTGCCAGAGATGATGGGACACAACACTTGGGGCTGGTTTAGAGATGCAAAGTTTATTTTAGCCGTGTGAGGGTTTTCTGCGCCCTGATAATAGGCAAGGTTTAACCAGAGGGTAGGTGCACGTCAACATATGCTCTTTAATGTCTTTATCCATGAGCTGGATGAGGGGATCGAGAGCACCCTCAGTAAGTTTGCAGATGACACCAAGTTGGGCAGAAATGATGTTATGGAGGGTTGGGAGGCTCTACAGCAGGATCTGGCCAGGCTGGATCAGTGGGTTGAGGTCAATGGGATGATGTTCAACAAGGCCAAGGGGTGGGTCCTGCCCTCGGGTCAAAACAACCCCCTGCAACTCTCCAGGCTGGGGCAGAGTGGCTGGAAAGTGCCCGGTGGGAAAGGACCTGGGGGGGTTGGTTGACAGAAAGCTGAAGATGAGCCAGAGAGTGCCCAGTGTGGCCAAGAAGGCTTCGATGACCTTAAAAGTCTCTTCCAACCAAAATCATTCTACGAGTCTCTGAAAGCGTCCCACTAACTGAAATTTTTGAGTTTTCTCCAGGGGGAAATATACTCCAACAATTTCATTTCCCACCAGTCATCACTTTGTCTCTGTGGGCTATCACTGGGACTCTTTTAGACACCAACCCCCCCCCCCCCCAAAAGCCCTGTCCTCGGACAACATTTGCTTGTCTTAAAGCTTTTCCAAGCTGCCAGACGCTGTGGTTTTAGCGCAGAGAAGAGATTACTTTCTCAGTGAAGCATAACACCCAGCTGCATGAAATTTCAGTCTCATAATCCTGTTAGGTTTCCCCTGTCAGAGTCTGCACCGATGAGACCTTTGTGTTTGTGCAGCTCCTGAAATAGCAGCCTGAGCCACACTGAAAAAAAAAAAAAAGGGGGGGAAAAAAAAGTAAGAAATTAAAGGAAGAATTGCCATTGCCAAGGTGAACTATTTTAAAGGCACCGCAGCAGCCTGTGGAAGATAAAAGCCAGGGACAAGTTGCAACTATTATTTAATCTTGGGTTTTATGTGGATTGAAGGTTTGTGTGCTGGGCTTGCAGCTCCACCACTAGCCTTTGGCTTTTCTCCAGGTGAAACCACGGTTTCTTTCCTTAATGGATGATGACGGCCTAAGTGTTAAGAGAAAAAGAAAAATCCAGCTTTCTTATCCTCACTGTGGGCCTGATCAGAAAATCCTCACTCATTACACTAGAATTTGGGGAATAATAGATGCTTTTTTTTTTTTCGGTTACATTTTCATTGAGCTACTTTCAACAGGTTTTCAGGACCAGTTTTTTTTCAGTGGGTGGGGAGGAGCAGGGATGGAAATGGTTCATGTTATTTACACTTTGCTCATCGACATTTCACTGTCAAACTCCCCGATTTCCTCGCTGGCCCCACAGGGAATGGGGGTTGGAGTCTGCAGCAATTTTCCAGTGTCAGACTCAGCAGAAAACCCAAACAGTAGGAAAAAAATGGAGGAGGGAGGAATTACCCATGTGACGTATCAATGAACTTGATCTATTCATTTTCTTTGCAGACACAGCTCTGAAGCCCCCAATATGAGGGACATGGACCTGTCGGGAGTGGGTCCAGAGGATGCCATGAAGATGATGTGTGGGCTGGAACCCCAGTGCTGGGAGTCCAGGCTGAGAGAGTTGGGAGTGTTCAGCTTGGAGAGGAGAAGGCTCCAGGGAGACCTTCTTGTGCCCTTCCAGTATCTAAAGGGGACTACAGGAAAGCTGGGGAGGGACTTTTTACAAGGGCTTGTAGTTACAGGATGAGGGGTGATGGCTTCAAACTGGAAGAGGGGAGATTTAGATTAGAAGATTTTTACTCTGAGGGTGGTGAGACACTGGGACAGGTTGCCCAGAGGAGCTGTGGATGCTCCATCCCTGGATGTGTTCAAGACCAGGTTGGACAGGGTTTTGAGCAACCTGGTCTAGTGGGAGGTGTTGGAACTGGATCAGCTTTAAAGTCCCTTCCGCCACAAACCATTCTATGATAAATCCTCCTCTATAAAGTATTTCTACAGTCAAAGTGAGCTTTTTCAGCCTCTGTGCATGCATGTAAAATTTCTACTTGTGTAAGAGCCAGGCAGGCATGTTATGATCCATGTCATAGAATCATAGAATTGTCATAGTCGGAAGCGACCTTAAAGATAGTCTTGTTGCAACCCCCCCTGCCAATGGCAGGGACACCTTCCACTAGATCAGGTTGCTCAGAGCACCATCCAGTTTGGCCTTAAAAACTTCCAGGGACGGAGCTTCCACCACCTCTCTGGGCAAGCTGTTCCAGTATCTCACCACCCTCATGGGGAAGAAATTCTTCCTAATGTCTAATCTGAATCTACCTACCTCTAGTTTTGATGCATTCCCTGTAGTCCTACCACTACCCAACATCATAAAAAGTCCCTCTCCAGCTTTCTTGTAGCCCCCTTAAGATACTGGAAGGCCACAATAAGGTCTCCTCAGAGCCTTCTCTTCTCCAGCCTGAACAACCCCAACTCTCTCAGTCTGTCCTCACAGGAGAGGTGCTCCAGCCCTCTGATCATCCTCTTGGTCTTCTCTGGACACATTCCAGCACATCCATAGCCTTCACATCAAAGTCCTCACGCCCAACAAGAATGAACAGATTTACTCCAGAGCCTGTCACCTGCCAGCCACATAAACCTACCGAGGAGGCAAAGAAAGCTCCTTCCAGGCGTGTCCAGCCTGGAAGAGCTGCTGCTTTCAAGGCACATATGAAAAGATGTCAGACAGCAGAGTGGTCACGCAGTGTCCCACTGCATCACCGGGTCCACTGGGGCCAGTTAGTGCCACAGGGCCCCAGGAACCGGCCCCGAGGTAGGAGCGTTACAGCGCAGTGCCTCGAAGGGGAGCGTGGGTTGGTGGCACCCTGGAGCAGTGTATCAGAGATCCTTTCATCACATCATCCCTCAGACATTTGCAAACAGTCATTAAATGCTGCACCACCCGCCTGATGTTGGGGCAATTTCTTATCCCCACCGTACAGAGCAAGAAGCCAGAGCACACATGACCTGGAAAAAGATCCTTCACATCCCGGGGCAGAGGCTTTAAGCACTGGACTGTGTGTCTTTGGCATTGCCAATGCCCAGAGTCACACGCTGGGCACAAAGAGACACATCTGGGAACCTCTGGGCAGGGGTGGTGAGGGATGCTCGTGGCTACGCAGCATCTCGAGGAACCCGCTGGGCAAAACACGGGCAGTTCCTCAGCCCCTGCTGAGGCCGGGAATTAGAGCTGGAAAGAGGCTTGTAAAAGTCTCAAGTACTTCCTTCAAGCCAAACCTGCCGTTCCCCTGTATTCCGTTCAAAGAGATTAAGAGGCAGGAAAGGAAACTCCCTTCTCCCAAGCCCTCCTCCCCCTTGTATCCCCATGAGAAGACAAACAAATCTGCCCATCAGCAAATTGTTCAAGTAAATTTACTGTCACCGTGCAGTGACGTTGCCTGGCCTAAGATTAAGATCAACAATAAATTCCTGGCCGGGGATAAGAATGAGACCATGAGAAAGCCCACGGCTCTCCTTACCCAACAGGTCTATCTTTACTACATCTCTCAGCAGCTGTATTTTATAGCAGGGGTTTTGCAAAAGGAGTGGGAGGCCGTAGGCTGGAAGGGAGGCGATGCCAAGTGGCATTTGATAAGGACAGAGGGCCAGAGGAAAGGGCAAATTAAACATGGGGAGAGAAGATCGCCGGTCTGTAGGATACAGAACACAGCAAACCTCTCCACACCCAGCTGCTGGGGTTAGAACCCGCTCCCTCTCCTCTGCCAGTGGGACAGAAGGAGAGGAACTCCCTGCTGGGATCATTTGACGTCCCCGTCTCAGTTCCAGCTCTCTCAGGCTGTGGGGCAGCTGGGCAGCCAGGTCTCTACAGGGGCCGGACCCCTGGCAAGTCTTTCTATTGTACAACAAAGAGGGTGAGGCTGTTTATGGCGTTGCAATTGGACCCCTTCTTTCCCCACATCATCTCCCAGAGATGTTGGCTTAGGAGGAAACAGCATCCACCTCCCCAGGGCACTTGGCAGACCGCGCAGCTTTTGTTTCCAGACGTAAAACCAAGTTCCCCAAATCTCCTTTCCCTCTGATAGGCAGAAATTCTGCTCAACTCCCTCTGCTCCAGCCATCCCACCTTGTAAAGATCCTTCCTCACCTGGGCCCTGCAGCAAAACCTCCTGGGTGACAAAGGGTCTCCCAGCTCAAGTGCCGCGTTGGTCTCAAACACCGGGCGATAGACAGAGGGTGGATCACGGGAAGGGTTCCCTGGGTCAGGTGAAAATAGGAATTGTTCTGAAGCCCTTCTCACTCCTAGAGACAGCAGAACACAAATGTGACTTAATGTTTATAAATATGTAAAGGGCGAGTGCCGGGAGGATGGAGCCAGGCTCTGCTCTGTTATGCCCAGCGATAGGACAAGGGGCAACGGGTCCAAGCTGGAGCAAAAGACATTCTGCAGAAACATAAGGAAAAACTTTTTCACTGTGAGAGTGCCAGAGCCTGGCCCAGGCTGCCCAGAGAGGCTGTGGAGTCTCCTTCTCTGGAGACTTTCCAAACCCCCCTGGACCTGTTCCTGTGTGACCTGCTCTAGGTGACCCTGCTCTGGCAGGGGGATTGGACTCGATGAGCTCCAGAGGTCCCTTCCAACCCTTAACATCCCGTGATCCTGTGACTAACCAGCGTTTTTGCCCGCTCAACAAGAAAAAAGACAAAGCCCAGAAATAAGCCGAGCTCAGCCGCAGAGGCACACGGACACTTCAAGACAGACACTTTTTCCGAGAGGCACCAAACTCGGTAGCACACAACACGTAGGATCTTTTGTGAACTGAGGACAACAGATTTATGATCAGCATCAAGTGTCTAAATCCTTATTAGAGCGGAGCACAGCAGCTCCTGACCCCATCAGATGTCTAATCTCAGACAAAGGCCCACAGAGCAGCAACGTGGCAGAGGCAGCACCGGAGTCCTGACCAGCAGCTCTTTGTCCAACTCGCTGATCCATATTTTACAGTATTATTTTTAAAGGGAAGCTGGGAAGTGTTGTGTTTGCAGCGCAGAGGCCGCTAAAGTGTCACCGACTGTCAGCACGTTTGACAAACAGGTTCCGTGACTTCTGGGCCATGTGCAAAACTCTCACGTAATTGTGGCTGTTGGTACAACGGATGTTTCACCTGCAATATTTTGGTGTTTGATTGGAAGAGAGGAGCACTTGCAGGGCTGGGGGGGAAGCGTGTCTTGGTACAACAGAGAGAACCTCCGTGCCCTGGCTGAGGAGCCACGTGCCAGAGCATCTCAGCACCCTCTCCTTGGTTTTGTACCCCTCTGGCTGTCCCGTCCTCCGGGGACCAGAGCTTTGCTGATGGAAAGCTGAGTGCAGGGGGAGAAGAAACACCTCCTGCAGCTGGGAACCAGGAAAGGCCTGGGGAAGCAGGAGGAGGGACGGGTTAAACACATCACCCCGACTTAGTAACCTGCCACAAGTCCCCTCCAGCCAGGGCCAGTGGGCAGAGCTGGAGCCGTTCCTCCAGGCAAAGGGACAGCTCCCAATTCTGACCCTGACATCAGAGGCGGGTACAGGGACAGATCCTGCCGCGCGCTGCGAGGGCTCTGTGGATACAGAGCTGGTCGCGGGGCGGAGGCAAAGCTCAGCTTAGCTCAGCCCAGCCCAGCCTGGGCGGACCGTGTCCCTCGGTGCCCGCTGGCTAATCGTTGCCAGGCGCAAATAACATTATTTTTTCAGTTAGTCAGACTCATAATTCTTGCTCTGTTTATTCTAAATCCTTCTCTGGGAGGTGACCGAAGGGCTGGACGTGCAGACAACAGCAGCCCTGCCAGCGTCTGAACTTACCCAGCTGCAGAGTTTGTCCCAGGCAGAGGCAGGGAGGGGACACACGGGTGCCATTCGTCTCTCCAGAGCCCCTGCGGCAGCACAAACGGGGTCAGCGGCTTTTCTGGAGCCGCGTCCAGATCCCACGCCAGACTTGCAAGGTGCCTGCCAACACACCAGCGGTTCTGCTGACTCAGCCAGGACAAGATCCCCAGCCAGCACCAAGCTGCCTGCTCAGTGAAAGGAGCAGAGCGAGGCCAGGGTGTTCCCGCTGAAGGTCTGGCCGTTCAGGAGGGTTACCAGATGAATCAAAGAGGAAGGTGATGGGCTAGAGACACCTTCTGCGGATGGTGCAGAAATGCCTCTTCATTTTCATTGGTCTTTTATGCCACTTTGACTACAAACCCCTGAAATACGGTGGCCATGCATGAAAAGGGCGAGGGGACACCTTTGCCACAGGCACAGCCATCCATGGAGGCTTTGCTCTGCTGCTAGAACCACACCCCCCCCCAGTCCTCTTTTCACTCTAACCTGGGAAGAGGGGAGGAAAATTCCACCGGATCACAATGGCCAGTCATGAGATTAGAGGTGACCCGAGCCCACAAGAACACACAACACATGCAGAACTGTTCTGTTCCACAACGAGCAGAACTACAGGGGAGCAAAATACTTCACAATGAAATCAGCCCGCAGCTGGCACAAAGCAGCAGCTCTATTAGAGGGTGGTTATTCAGCAGGGGTCGATGCCCGAGCTGTTTGGAGCCAAGGTCTCGTTTCCAGCAGCTCTGGGTAACCCCCTGCACAGGGCTCACAGTCAAATGTAGAATCAAGACAACCCTCAATGCACTAAAGCCAAAGCCAAGTCTGCACCCAGCGAGGGTTAGCAGGGAACTCCAATTCTGTGGCCAAGGGCACTTCCCAGCAGAAGGTACCGGGACATTCACACGGACCGAGGGGTTCAGTACCCACCTCCCTGATCCAGGACTTAGTTACACAAACCCAAGGAGCTACCCAAGGAAATAAATGAGAAAGCAGAGCAGAGGGGACCCTCAGTGACTCCAGTAAAGCTTCCCACACCGCCAAACAGAGCCAGGGGTTCATTTCCCTCTGCCTTTGACCCTCTCCGATACCCAGCGCAGTGCCCGGGCACCTCCAAACACAAGGTGTGGGTGTCCTGACAAAGCAGAGGATGCTGCCTTCCCCTTTACAGCGACAGAGAACCTCACCGCGCACCGCCATCCTCAGCTGCTTGGTTGATGATGCAAGGGATGAATAAGCAGGAATAAAGGCATAGAAACTGGGTGTTCTTTGTAGAAGTGAAGAGCAGAACCCTCCGCCCAGCGCCAGGGATACCAGAGCTCTTGCACAACTCGGCTCACACGCTGCTACGGCTCTTTCTTTACCCACCGCTGCCGTTGCAGGTGCTTGGTCACCCAGAGCACATCTGCAGCCGCGGTAGGAAGCGGCTCCACGAGCAGCGAGAGCCGGGCAGCAGAGCAGGGTGCCTCGGCCAGAACCGCTGCCCGACGCTGCGAAGCACCCGCTGGGCGACAGCGAGCTGCCCCGCGCTCAGCCGGCACGCTTGGCTCGCTGCTGCTCGCTAGCCAATTAGCAGGACTTGGTCCCGTGGGCTGGGGGGTGATCAGCACCCGAAGCTGGTTTGAAAGCTTCTGGTTTTGTAGGTGTTAAATAATGGCTACAATTAATAGGAGTTGCTAAAAAACAAAACCCAAAAAAAACCCTCCTTTAATTGATAAACCAAAGAGGAAAAGGTTG
The DNA here is from genome assembly GCA_025331215.1 of Actenoides lindsayi. NCBI lineage: Eukaryota > Metazoa > Chordata > Aves > Coraciiformes > Alcedinidae > Actenoides > Actenoides lindsayi. Next base: position 16,378 of record WTSP01020539.1, read on the forward strand.
CTGGAGGCTGCCCATGCCCAGGCATTACCCTGGCAGGGGGTCCTTTCTTGTCAGGATAGAAGGAGGTGGGAAGGGCAGCGCGGGCACATCCCGCACCGCGGGCACATCCCGCGCCGCTGCCGCTCGCCCCGGGGCCGGGCACGGGGTTCAGCACACGGCTCAGGCGCTGGAAGCGCGACTCCCGTGCTGAGCTTGTCAGCCCCCGTGGTGGGTGAGGCAGCCAGACCCCCTTCCCGGTCGGTTTTACAAGACCCAGAGCATTTCTGGCAGGACTCGGCACAACCCAGCTGCCGACCGTCCGGAGCAGCCGCCGCTCCGGAGGAAGCCGCTCTCGTTTGTCAGCACCAGCCCCTCGCGGGCCACGAGCTGGTTGATACTTTCACACGACCTCTGCTCGCTCGGAGGTGAATCGCTCGCATCTTAATCTTCAAAAGGAACTGGTGGGCTCCGGGCAAAGAGTCAAGAATGCTTTCACATATTTGGGAGCTCTGCTTTACGCAACCGCTCCGGCAACTCGCCTTTGCTGGAAGGGATGAGCGATACTGAGCCAGTCAGCAAAACACCCACCCCTGGCAGGGCTGGCGGGGGGGAGGCGGCTGCGCCCGCTGGCCCGAATCCACCGGCACTTCCCTGCACGCAGCAGTCACCCTCCGCTCAAACCCGACGGAGCCAAGAGCACCCAGAACCCACACGGGAAAAGAGCCCGGTTCTCTGCCCCCCACCCATCAGCGGAAAGCCGGGGGTGGGGGAGGGGGGTGGCTCAGCCAGCCCGGTTCCCACCCCGCAGAACTTCGGGCGAGTTCGTAACCGGGGTGAAATTTGGCACAATCCATCACCCTTCTGCTGGGAACCTGAAGTTGCAGCGTGAGGTGATCTTAGAGGCCTTTTCCAACCTAAGTGATTCTATTGGGTGTTTGATTTTGGCCGTTGTAAATTAGGAGCAGCTCTCCTAGGGTTGGTGGCGTGAGACCCGTGCAGCCAGGAAGAGAATGGGGCGGGGAGCGCTGAGTTTACACTGGGAGGGGGTTACCCCAAATCAGACTGTTAGAGCAGTAATTGAGGGAGAAGTGGTGACCAAAAGCCCATAACATTGCAGGCACAGAACAGCCCAGTGCTGCCTGGGGCCCTCCCGGGTGGGTGCTGCACGGCAGAGGAAGCCATCCCTGCTGCCAAGGGTCTCCCCAAGAGCCCCAGCTCCTGCCAGGGTGACCACAGCTCCTGGGGACAGCACTGGCACAGGGCAGGCGCCCAGAGTGAGCTGCTGGGTTGTGCCCAGCTCCCACCAGCCACTCTTTGCACCAACTCCTTGTGCTCAGGCCTCTCCGTGACACGGAGGACACGGTGCTTCCCCAACCCACCCTACCCCGTGTCTCTCGGGGGGCTGGGTGCTCCCTCTCCCCCAGGGCAGCAGGAAACCTCTGCTCTTACCTGAGCAATGAGCGCGTGTTCACGTGGTGGGGAAGGATGGATTCCCCCTCCCTGGGTGAGGCAGGGCTGGCAGGGTGCCCTGCACATCAACTGCTGCTGCAGAGCTCTCCCCAAGCAGAGCAGAGCCCCCGTACCCTCCTGCTGCACCAGGGTGAGGAGGGGAAGCTGTGGGTCCATCGATACTGAGCGGTGGGGGCTTCCTGGTCGGCCTGTTTCTAACTGAAGCTGAAGTTCTGCTGCAGCAAGACCGTGGGCACAGCCCTGCAGAACTAACCCTGCATCAGGGAAATTCTGCTGAAGAAGGAGGATAGGAAGATGAAGGAGTGCAGAGTGCTGGGAGAGATCTTCAATGGTTGATAAGCCTTCAAACTTATCTGAGCCTCATCTTGGAGGCTTTGCTCATCATGATAACAACACTTAAGTAATCCAAAATTCACCAGTATGATGCATTTCATCATTTCAAAACCCCCTTCCCACTGGGAGTGGAGCTGCTTCCTCCTCCCCAGTCAGGTGCATCTTGAGATGGAAGAGCAGAGGATGATGAGGGCGGAGGCAAGTCCCCACTTTTCACTGGTCAGAGGATTAATTAGAAATCACAGGGCTGCCCTTGGTGGTTTTTGCCTGAATGGGAAGCAGCTGCAGACAGTTCTGGCACCGGGCTGAGAGGGAGCAGGAGTGAGGGGTTTAAAGAGCCAGTGCAGCAGGGGGACCCAACTGGCCACCCAGTAACACCACCTCACTGAAAAGAGAGGCTGAGCTGCTCCTCCTAAGAGCAGGCGTAAACTGGGGTGGCTTTTCCGTTTGACTCGCTTGAAATGTCACCAAATCTGTGTGAGGTACCCCCTCCATTGGTGGGCCCTGCCCAGTGACCTCCTCCCGTCTGCAGCACCAGTGCTAGGATGGCACCAGTCATAGAATCACAGAATGGTGGGGTTGGAAGGGACCTCTGGAGATGATCGAGTCCAACCCCCCTGCCAGAGCAGGGTCACTCAGGGCAGCCCACACAGGAACAGATCCAGGGAGGGCTTGCAAGTCTCCAGAGAAGGAGACTCCACCGCCTCTCTGGGCAGCCTGGACCAGGCT
>WTSP01020540.1:0-35316 GCA_025331215.1 Actenoides lindsayi
CTCCCCTCAGCCTCCTCTTCCTCAAACTAAACAGACCCAGCTCCTTCAAACGGTCCTCATACGATCTCTTCTCCAGTTCCTTGGCCAGCTTCGTTGCCTCCTCTGCACCTGCTCCAGCACCTCGATATCTCTCCTGTACTGAGGTGCCCAAAACTGGACACAGTACTCAAGGTGAGGCCTCACCAGTGCGGAGTACAGGGGGACAGTCACCTCCCTACTTTTGCTGGTCACGCTATTTCTGATCCAGGCCAGGATGCCGTTGGCCTTCTTTGCCACCTGGGCACACTGCTGGCTCATGTTTATTCACTTGTCCATTAGAACCCCCAGATCCTACTGAGCCTTCTCTTTTTCTCCAGGCTGAACGGTCCTAACTCTATGAACCTTTCCTCATATGGGGTACTCTAGCTTCTTAATTGTCTTAGTGGCCCTTTGCTGGACTCTCTCCAATAGCTACACATTTCTCTTGGACTGGGCAGCCCAGAACTGCACACACTACTCCAGATGTAGCCTGTGCTAGTGACTGGCCACCAACTATGCTTTGTACCACTGATAACAACTTTAAATTTTTTGGCAGCCTGATAAAAATACTGTCTCACAATAAGGATGGGAGCAGGGCTTTTATATATAGATGGTAATGAGGAAAAACTCTTGATTTGTAATGCTGGTGGTTAATAAAAGAAACTATTAATTGTATTGTGTCTAGATAAGTGATTTTTGGTACCATACTTAACGTTTAAGAGTACTTTTGACTGAAAAGTGCAAGTAATACTGATGAAAGAGATGAAAACCATTTTCTCAAACACTTATTTTCTTTACAGAGGAAAAAAAGATATGAGCATGGGAGATTGACATAAAGGAGAAGAATGTATATGAAAGTACTTAAGGGAGCAGTTTTGGAGAGAAACAACATGTATTATCACAGTGCATGAAGTCTGTATTTTTAAAACTTAGATGTCCCTTGCTGGAATGCTGCTAGCCATTACCATGTACATCTGCATTTAGGAAAATTCAGTATTTGCTTGTAATTCTCATCTTTTGTGGAAACTAATGGCAGTGCAGTTCAAACTGGATCATACTGCTAAAAATCCAAACTAGCCAGAGAGCTACAGGAATATGGAGACTTAACTGCTTGGCTGTCCTCTGCGAACAGGGTTGTGGAGTGCCAGGGGGAGTTATGGAAGCCTGTGGAGTTGCCAGGCAATGTGCGAATGTTTTTAAGTTACCAGATTCAAAGTCTTGGGGGTTTTTTTTTGTGCTGGCTAGGCATCTTTTAGAAGTACCTAAGGCACTTTGAAAAGTCACTACCAATTAAACCACCTTGAACTTCTGCATCAACATTTACAACTAGAAGGGTAATTTTTTTTTTTTACATACATCTGGTTCTTGTGACATTTAAATTGTATTCTCATTTATTTTATTGATTTCAGTATTGAATTTTAGTGTGATGCACCCCATTGTGACAAACTGGTTTATTTTCCCAAGCAAATCAATATTAGAGGAATAAGGTTAAGAATGGGTGGTGGCAGTAATGGTATTCTCTTCTATGTTTTCTGAATTGTAAAACAGTCATTCTTCAGTTGAGTATTGTTCCCTTTCACATGTGGGATGTTAAAATACCACTCTTAAACATTTTAGACCAGAAATCAAGTTTTTGAAATACTGATGCTTTTAAGGAAACTTCATTTATTCCTTATTACCTAACACACAGCATTTGAAGAAATTGCTTCATTAGAAAGTTTGAGGTAAATAAACCTTCTGAAAAAGTATGCTTCAGGTTTGATGTTACTGAAAAGACAAGCTGCTTTTGTGTGATGAGTCCTTTATAATTCAGAGATTCTCTTTGGTCAGTTTTTTCTACAGAGATATGGCAACTCAGTGAATCTTTCAACAGTATAACAAAAGGTTATACTGTGGGGAGCAATAACTTTGTTTCTTTATTTAGGCATAAGACACATTCTTATTGTTGTATCAACAATAATTTTTCTTGCTGCTTTAAATATAATTTTTAATATGGGAGTCTGATGAGCTATGAGTTTTCTGATTTGTTTTCATGTGAACAACTGTGGATCTGCACTGGACATAATTAGTTTTCAGTGGAACTCTTCAGACTGTAGTTACTTTAATAACCATATACTTGTATGTAAAGTCAGTGGAGTAGGGCAGTGTTCATGGTGTTGTGCATACTACAAAAGCTGTCTCTTCACTGTGAAGGCATAAAAAAAAATCCAGACATGTTCAGATGAATTCGTAGGTTTCAAAGCTGAGTAAGGCAATCTGCAAATACTCAGTGTCTCTGCTCTGTGGAAGGGAATGTATTTTCAAGAACTTAATTTGCAAGCACATATAGAAGCTGGAGGAAGGCAAGGTGATCATACTCTGGTTGTCAGGCATCCTGGTTCTATTTCTATATGAAGGGTGGCTCTGGATAGCTTTTTAAGGAGAGATAAAGTGGAAAACAAGTAGTAGGTATTCTTCTAATGATCAAAGTATCATGATTTTACTGACTTTGGTTATTCATATTACTAGTGGAAGAGACAAAAGTATTGTACAGCTATCCTCTACAAATAACTTTTTTTCTCAAGATGTGGCTGGTTTATGCTGATACACTACTAGTTCCTCTGTTACTCTCTACAGCCCTTCCTTTTTCCAAAGGTTTCACTTTGGTGGAAGCTCCGTGCTCGGTGTTGGCTGTGATTAAAAGCTCTTAGAGCAGTAGATTTTGTAATGGAGCAGAATGGAAGGGGGCACCTCTTTAGTCCTGTGCCAAGATGTACTGAAGTTCTCTTGTCTGATTGGTATTGCCTAAAAATCTGTGACTTTGATTCCATCACCTTTAATATTTGAGAACGCTTCGTTACAGAAATGCTTGTGGATAAATTGATAGGTTTTGTTAGCTTTCTCTATTCACATCACAAAGTCTTGAAGAAAAATCTAAATGGGAGCTGTGCAAACCTGAAAAACCTTTGTGTCTTGAATATTTGAGTAATCCCTTGAATGTCCCGGTTTTTCATGTATCTGCTTAAAGGACTTGACTTACGAGGCGTTACTTAGCACGGGACAAGTGTATTTTTGCCTTCATTACAACACTGCTGAAAGACACTGTATTTCTTGAGTTACATTTAACTAGGCTGATTGAATTCAGTCCATTTAGGAGGTGGAGTTTTTGTGCAACTTAATAGTCTCTCTGTGCTTTTTAGGTCATTGGTTTATGTTTATGAATTCGGTGAGAAGCTTGATACCAAACATATAAAAGCACTTCATGCTTTTCACAAACTCTACCAAATTCCTCCATCTTAATTTTTAGCTGGAATCCGTTGTAAATCCCCATAAAATTACATGGGTTTTATTAAAGAAAATGACATATCTCCTACTACAACTGCTAGTAAGCAACACTTAGGACTGGAGTGTAAGCTTTAATGAGCTAGCATTGCACAAATACAATACTCTTAATTTGGTGTGTGACCCTGTTACATAGCAAAGATTGTCATTACGAAATAAGAGTTTGGAAATGTTGTAAACCTACTGGTAATAAATACAGTTAATGATGTGCATAAAACAATGGAATTAAGTGCGTTTCTACCAAAGAATTATTAATGAACAGAAAGTGGACAGCATAAATCTGATGACAGGAAGGTTGTATCTAATCTGAATTACTGAGTGACCTAGGAAGTTTGCTCAGAGGGATTACCGAATAATTATGTTAATATGCAATTATCACCTCATTTCTTCTGTAGTAACCTCAAGATGTAGTGTAGTAAGGGTGTTATAGCATGTGCTGATAGTTTGCAAAAATACTGATTTTCAAGATTTTTGAGACAATAAGATTAGTTTAAGCATTTAAATCATGATCTGTCAACTTGATGATAAATCTGATCTTACACCTTTTTAATGCTTGTACTATCAGGCCCCAGGCAGTCATTTCTGCAGAAATTATTATTTTAAAACTTGATATTTTATGAAGAAAAACAGTGTTAAAAATTCACAAATTTAAAGTGACTTAAATAGGAGTAGGATGTGGCTTAGTTGATTAAATAACTGGTGGTTTTCTACTTTTGAATATGAAATAATTTCTATGTAATACTGTATCATTTAAGCCAGGAATAACACTGTTAACTGTATCACAGTCATTCTAGGCTTAACTGAAATAATTGAATTTGGCCAAACCTTCTAGATAAACTGTGTTTCAAAGGTATGCACCTGGGGTTTTGTACGCATGTTCAGGCTCTTTGGGCATTGCCAGTTTTACACTTCAGCCTCTTAGATTGCACTATGTGCTAAAATAAAAATTACCTCAACTATATAGTGCTTGTCCTGCTAGAAGATACAACAAGCACTATCTGCAGCAAATTTAAAGTTTGATCTCAATGTTTAATTATTCAAATACACTAAGAATTAATTATATTTTTTGATATAATGAATAATTTTGTATTTCTGATATGGTGTAAAGAAGATAAGTTTAAAACTGCCACAGAGACATACAAAGAATATCTCATCGCCTTGGTTACATCTTAGTTGTTATAATGATTGATTTTTATCTTCCCCTCCCCCCCAGTGTTCAGATCAGATAGTGTTTCAGTTTGAGTGTCGCGCTTCCTGAATGGTATGAATTAGATGATACTTCCTCAAAAATGACAGCATTATGCAGAATGTTGTCTTGTATGGGTCTAGTTACACCTATCACTGTTACTGCATAAACTTCTACACATGGAGTAGATAATGTAAATGAAGCATCTTGGCTCAGTATCATCCAAATTACTGTCATTTAAAAATATATTTTACGTGTTTAATGCCATGCTGTTAAAACTGCTGACTTTCTTGTCATTGTTCTGCACATAAAGTAGTAAGTTGTACCACCCTGATAGCTGGGAAAAAAAAGTGTTATAATTAGCAGAAAATTATCGATACAATAAGCATTTTAGGCTTGATTCAAAGACTGCAATCTGTAGGGACAGCTGTATTACCATGGAAGACTTCTAACAGATCCATATAGAATAGCTCACAATGTCCAGAAATACACAATATGGAAAGGACTCTCTTACAAGATTGCAGGGTGTCATGTTTTAGATTTGCTCGTGGTAATTCCGAAGAGAGTCTCAGTTTAAAGGTGCTTATATGGTGCCCTAGCCACCTTTATAACTTAAGCTTTTTTTTTTTTTGATGTTTAGCATCAGTGTGGTTTTGTATGTAGAGCATCATGGCTTTGCCTTCGTCACATAAACCTGTGAAAAGTTTTCAGGAGCCATTCTGATAATGAGGATTGCAGTCTCCAAGCAGGCACGATATTCTTGGTTTGCCTCCCCGCTGTTCGGGGGGTACCAATGAAGTTGTTTTCAATGGGAAGCGTCTGTTCTTCCTCTGAACCTCTCACACCAGAACAGATGGGTGGAACTTGGAACATGGAAAATTTTACCTTGGAGGTGGTAACAGTGAAGCCACTCATTAACACTGAATTTACCACTTCGTTAGCAACGTTGCTTCCTGTTGAGAGGAGCTAATGTAGGCTCTCAAATTGACTGAGCATATATTTGTCTACCTCAGCAGTAATAAAATGAGGAAAACGCACGTGTTTCAGGCAAAATTGACTTACCAGATTTCTTCTAAACTTTTTGTGAACGTTTTTATCCTCTGCTGCCTGATACAATGAGGTTTGCACTGTTCTGTTCTAAAATTGTTGGGGCAGTTGTGCATCCTTGGAGGTTTCGCTTCTTATAATTGACTATGGCATTACTGGTTCTTAGCGCATGTTTGCACTGCCTATTTCTAACCTGCCTATGTGATGTAAAGACTCCTGCTGGCTGGTGCATTATCACCATTTGAGGGTGATAGCTTTGAATGTGATCTTATTGGAAGTCTTTATTATGGTGGAAAATGACACATCTCAAAACAGCAAAGAAATGCAAAATCTAAGAAATGGTAAGATGAGAAACTGGAGTATCTAGTAGGATGTTTGGGTAAAGGTATGTTACGGAAAAGACAGTAAAATAGTTAATTTTCCCTTTAAGCATTTATTATGCATCTGAGATGAGCATTGCTGTTTCTAAATTGGCTAGTTCAAGGAGTGAGTAGCAAAGAAAACTTTTTTTTTTAATGGCAAAAGTTTTTCATTACATTTCTCCTCCAAATACAGTTAATTGTATCTTCAAAATAGTAAGTCATATTACATCAAGGTTTGTTGGGTTTTTTTCCAAACTTAAAGGAGGTTATTTATTTGGTTTGTTCTTCTGCCGATTTGAAACAACTCGAGCACAACAATGGAGAATTTCCACGAAGCCATAGCTATCTTTGAATTGTGTAGATAGCTATCATAATGTTCAACTGAAAAACTAATAGAAATGCTGCACTTACTTTAAAATGTGATGTATGAAGATGAAAGTGAAGTCGTTTAACCAGGTTGTTTTCTCTCCCTAGGAAAAAAGGATGTCAAGAGTGGTCCTCCTTGATTTCGATGAAGGACCATTGCAGGGAGCCATGGATATTAGTTGTGAGTTATAACGTCTTAATTCAAAGAGTCTAGGTAAAGACTCCTTTTAACTGAGCTCTGTTCAAAATATTAATTAGTAACTGAAACTAAGTATGTGATGGCAGACATCAAATTCCCCAAAAGATCAAAGCGAATAGTACTCCAAGGGTAAAATATGTGATTTCTGTAAAATAGAGATAGATGGATGTTTCTGGCTCCTAGATGGGTGCTTTTATGTCTTATGATTACTGTGTTCAGAGGACCCATATTAAGAGGTAAATGCCAGGGTAGACTTAAGTTCACAGTGTTGTTTATTACTGATTTTCATGTGTAGGCAACTCCTTTGAGGTCACTAAGCATTGGGTAGATGGTTTTGTGTGTGAGTGAAAGTCACTTGTAGAAAGACAGAAGGCCCCCCAGAGGGAACTGAGATGCAGTAATTTTCAGTAGTAGTAGATACTATTATTGTCACGCTCTGGATTCAACGTGATGATTTCCTATGGTAGGTAAATCCTAGTTAAGCGTTTCTTTATAATTGTGAGGGTTTTTTACCCGCTTTCGAGAAGAAGCTATTTTATTTGCTCATTTAAAATGGCCTTACAAGCAGCATCTGATTTATTTAAAAGAGAGTTCTTTTGTAAGAAGGGAATGGGAAGAGTCTCTCTGTCAGTAATCAGATGTTCAAAATCAGCTTAGTTGTGATTTCTCCTACAATACCAAAGTAAACACTTCTGCAGGCTTCTGTGTGTAGCACTAGGTCAGTTGTTTTCAAACACATTAAAAAAAAAAAGTAAAAGTGCTACCTTGAGATATGTAAGGACCATTTTAGTGTCCTAGATGCGAAAGGGAGGGATGGTTGGGGTTTCATTGGATTTGGGTTTTTTGGGGGGCAGGTGTGTGTGTGTGTTTATTTTGTGTGTCCTGTGTGGTTTGGTTTGTGGTGGTTTTTTCGTTTGTTTCTAAAAAAAAAAACCCACAAAACCAAACAAAAAACAGCAACAACCAAAAAAAAAACCACACAAAAAACCCCAACAACACTAAAATGACTAGCAGGTATCTGGGTAGACTTTACTTCTAACTTGTTTTACTCTTAGAAAACAAGTAAAGATGAACTCTGTGTTTATGTTCATGTATGTGTAGAATGTATTTGCACAGTTTTTGACAATCTCTCCTGTCTTGCTTGCATGTAGGTGTTCAGGCCTTTTTTGAAATGGGATACTGGGCCATGGCTAGTTTGCTGTATGGCTATTAATATAGCATAGCAAAAAAAGTATATTTTGTAATTGCTTCATTGATTAATTTTAAATGTGTTGGATATTCTAAATAAAAAATTAATTTTAACAAGTTCAAAACATTTTTAGATTACAGTGTGAAGAAGGGTGATCCTGAAGAAAACTGTAAATTAAACTTGCCTTTATTTATTTCGGTGATTGCCTGAGTCTTTTGTTGTTTGTTTTTTAGTATAAATATACTTAATGGACAGACCAGAAATATGGATGATTTAGAGATAAATACTGAAGTCACTGGTGCTAAAGAAGAAATCCTATGTGATGATAATTTTACATCTGAGGAAGAAGGTGGCATTCCTAAACCGCAAGAGAGCGACACGTCGTTTCAGAGTAACAATACATTGACTCTGCCTGAGGAGCAATCAAGGGACATATCTGAACAAGCCTTAAGCGGAGGCCAGACTTCTCTATTTATACACACTGGTGCTCCTACCGTTTCTAACGAAAACTTTATCTTGTCTAGAGGAACTGCTGTTAATGGACCAGTTTCACACTCCACCTCAACTAAGACTCCCATTATGAATAAAGGCAGTGTTTCATTAACTACTGGACAGCCTGTCAGTCATCACGCAGATTCCTGCTCAACTTTGACAGTGGTTCATGATCTTCAGCTGCCTGCAAAGAGTACAACACAGAAATCAAATCAGCACCAAGTTTTATTTTTGTTACCTGATGTAGCACATGCTCAGAACCTGACTCATTCCATTAAAAATCTACCTACCTCTGCTTCAGTTGGGTGCGATTCACAGAAATCAGTAGGAAATAGTGTAGATAGCACTTTAGTAGGCCAAGTAGAAGTTTGCGAGGACGATAAAAATTTACTCGTAAAAGATGATTGTGTTGATACATTAACAGGCATTTCCTCAGGTACAGGTGGTTTCAGATCAGGATGTGATCCTAGCTGGGATCCACAAAAAGAGTTTATACAGTTTCTAATGACAAATGAAGAAACAATAGAGAAGTCTCCCAGTCACTGTAAAGTAGGCTTAGAAAAAAAGCGAAAAAGGAAGATGGATGTTAGTAAAATAACACGGTATACTGAAGAATGTTTTGGTGATACCAGTTGTATTCCCAGTAAATCAAAGCTACTAAATGTTGACTTCTTAGAGCAGAATGAGGAGCTGCAAATAGTAGAACCACAAAAATATTCACTGAGTAAAGTAAAGCCTGAATCCACAGATGAAGAGCTGGAAGCTGTTGATGCTATCCAGCAGCTCATTTATAGTCCCACTAGTAACTGTGCAGAAGATACTTCTCCTGTTCACACTAGCACTTTTCTTTCCAGTACTTTAAAAAATAAATGTGAACAGAACGATTCTGAATCGCCATCTACTTTTAGTACCGATGAACCATCATTTTATCCCTGTACCAAGTGCAATGTGAATTTTAGGGAGAAGAAACATCTGCATAGGCATATGATGTACCATTTAGATGGGAACAGTCATTTCCGACATCTCAATGTCCCCAGGCCCTATGCTTGTAGGGAGTGTGGAAGGACATTTCGAGATCGCAATTCACTTCTTAAACATATGATAATTCACCAAGAAAGAAGGCAGAAGCTGATGGAAGAAATCCGTGAGCTGAAAGAACTTCAGGATGAGGGTAGGAGTGCACGGTTACAGTGCCCACAGTGTGTATTTGGTACCAATTGTCCCAAAACGTTTGTGCAGCATGCAAAGACCCATGAAAAAGATAAAAGATATTATTGCTGTGAGGAATGCAATTTCATGGCCGTGACAGAAAATGAACTGGAATGCCATCGAGGGATCGCTCATGGAGCAGTAGTCAAATGTTCAATTATCGGTGGCGACATGTCCCAGAGGAAAACACAGAAAAAGGCATCCTTGAAAGATCCATATTTAGGATCCTCAAAAAAGTCATCGACGTATATGTGTAAGATGTGTCCATTTACTACTTCAGCTAGAAGCATTTTAAAAAAACACATGGAGTATTTGCACCCAGCATCATGCATTGATCCCTTCGGTAGCCATCTTAGACTAGAAAAAAGAAAAGGCAGCATGATAGAAGAATCTTTAGATTTTGGTAGCAGGACAAAACAGTTGATCAAACAATCTTCTACTTTTCCAAAGAACTCTGTTTTAAAGCAGGATGTAAAAAGATCATTTGGCTCTACTTCCCAGTCCAGTAACTTCACAAAACTTCACAAGAGACCCTACAGGATACAGAAGGCTCGGAAAAGCGTTTCACAGTCATCTGTAAGTGTGTGCAATCTAAATTCTCCAAACAAGACCTTTTTGATTAGAAATAGCATTGACCAGAAACCTAAATGTTTTCATCAAGCAGCAAAGCAGAAAGCTAGTGTCAAAAAAAGCAGTAATTATTTATATAGACACAAATATGAAAACTACAGGATGATTAAAAAATCTAGTGACTCTTATCCTTTGCATTTGAAGGAAGAGTCCAACTCTGTCAGTTCTTTACATTTATTTTCTTCATCAAGTAGCCCCCGTAATAATTGTTTTGTTATGGATTCAAATAATCATGATTGCAAAAGGGCAGAACGCTGTAAAGATCATAGGCATGTAGCTGTAAAAAGAGTGGTTAAAGAATCCAAGAGGGAAGGCTCTGTTACGGGAGATGATTTGGATTGCTATCCAGATTTTCTGCATAAAATGACTGTTGTTGTTTTACAGAAACTTAACTCTGCTGAAAAAAAAGACAGCTATGAAACGGAGGATGAAAGTTCATGGGATAATGTTGAACTATGTGATTACACTACACAGTCTGTGGAGGATGAATCTTACAGTGACATTAATCAGGACCATGTAAACCTATTCCCCATATTCAAAGGTAAAATGGAAGATCATGAAGCTGGTGATAAATCTTCACTTAGTTATGAGCAGAATGACGGCTTTTATTTCGAGTATTACGAAGATGCTGAGGGTAGTAACTTCCTGCATGATTTGCACGATCCTCAGAACTTAGAAAATGTGGGATCGGCATTGCCAAAGCATAATTCAGTTTTCCATTGGACCGATTTGTCGCTTGAGAAGAAGTCCTGCCCATACTGTCCAGCAACCTTTGAAACAGGTGTTGGATTGTCCAATCATGTCAGAGGACATCTTCACAGAGCTGGATTAAGCTATGAAGCCCGTCATGTTGTTTCACCAGAACAGATAGCAACAAGTGACAAAATGCAACATTTTAAAAGAACTGGAACAGGGACTCCTGTTAAACGTGTTAGAAAAGGTAAGGATTCTTTTGTGGGTTAGGGGGTTTGTTTTGTTTGGGGTTTGTTTCGGTTTTTTGATGGTTTTGTTGTTGGGGTTTGGTTTGCATTTGTTGATTTTTTTTTTTTAATGTGGGTATAAAATGAAGGGGACAAAGGGATTTATTAAAAGCTAAACAAGACTTGTAAAGCCTCTCTTCTTCGTTGTGGTTTGCTGTTTCAAACTGTCAAAAACTTTATAATCATTTTCTTTGTAGCAATTGAGAAATCTGAAACTTCCTCTGAGCATACGTGTCAGCTCTGTGGAGGCTGGTTTGATACTAAAATTGGATTGTCTAATCATGTGCGAGGACACCTGAAGAGGCTTGGCAAAACCAAGTGGGACGCGCACAAGTCTCCGATCTGTGTTCTGAATGAGATGATGCAAAATGAAGAGAAGTATGAAAAAATCCTAAAGGCTTTGAACAGTCGCCGCATTATTCCCAGACCGTTTGTTGCTCAGAAATTTGCATCAAATGATGACTTTTTATCTCAGAATGTTATACCTCTTGAAGCATACCATAATGGCCTAAAGACTGAAGATACATCTGTGTCTGCGTCGGAGGAAGAAGGGCTGAGTTTCCTGAATGAATGTGATGAAACAAAAGCAGTACTACGTGATGAAAAAAAAAATCAGTCACTTACACTGATAGAACTCCTGAAAAATAAGAGGTTAGGAGAAGAAAGGAATCCTGATATTTCTCCTCAAAAGATTCATAATCAAACTGCAAGAAAGAGGTTTGTTCAGAAATGTGTTCTTCCATTAAATGAAGACAGTCCATTGATGTATCAGCCACAAAAAATGGACTTGACTATGCAGTCAGGTAAGAAGATGTTTCTAGCTGTCTTGACAACATTTCCAAATAATCCTTTAATTCGTAGAAAATGTACAAGTGCAGAGTATTTTATTTGGGATCCTGTTCGTTTAATTCTTGTTTCATTTCCAGGGGACACGCTGCGAGAGATAGCACAGCAAACTTTTCTGACATGTTTTTCATAAAGTGAACAAAATCCTCAGCAGCACTGAGGGGTTTTTGCATGGAACATAGTTCCTGTTCTGCATATGGCTGGGCATGCAAATTCAAAGCGGACACAAAATGAGCCGCAGTAAGGAAGAAGAGACAGCCTGCAATAACAAGTTGAAGTGTCCATGCATATTTGGTAGACTCACAGTTCTGAAATGTTTGGGCTTGTAACCCTGTTTCTGGGCATTAAAACAGCTGGTTTGGGAACTAATTTCATTTCAATCTTTGAGGTTTGTGCAAAGCCGCATTTGTTCAAACTAGCAGAACTGTTGATACCATTATAAATGCATAATATTCCAAATTGGTGAATCACTGTCAGCTAATTTTCATGGTTTTAGGCAAACATACTCTTACAACACAGATTAATTCTTGTTTGTTTCAAAATTGTGGCTGCTGTGAGAAACTGATGCTTGCTTAGGGTCTGCCTGTCCTGAGTGAAGATGCTGGTTCAAACTTTGTTGGAATACAGTTGTAGCCAGCAGATTTCTAATGCACAGCCCTTGACTGATAACGGACAGAGATTGGCCCTCCGCTGAGAATTGTGCTAATGAAACAATTCTGTAATCAACTTCCTAGATAACTCTGTATACTAATAGAGCAGGTTTTTAGAGTGATGTTTTTAACCTACTTGTGACGTAAGAGTTATTTCTAGTCTTGGGGAATTCTTACAACATCCTTTTAATGTGTGCGTAGAGCTTGCATTTACCTGTTTCTTGTTTGGCCACCACCTTATAATGCTGCAGGTTTCTTTACACTGAGGAGCAGGATCTAAATTTTATACCCGTGACTTTTTTTGCTTCTGTTGGCTTTTTCGTTACTATCTAGTGCAGGTTAGTAAAACTGGCAGTGCCTAGTACTTTTTCACCTATATTCTCTTGTCTTCCTTTAAACAAATAACAACAACAATCCAATGCGCTCAGAAGTTTGGGGCTTTTTTCAAGTGTGGCAGTCAACTTCTTAACAAAGGTGACTTTCTAAAATGACATAGTGTAGGTGGAACAGAATTACATTTAATGTCTTCCGGATGTCTGTGTTTGTCCTTTAAGACAGGAGATTGCTTAATCAAGGAAGCATATCTTTGACAGGCTTAATGATTTGTAAAACAATGCTGAAGGAATAGCTTGCCAAACCTGACACTGTGTATTGCTTTCTGTTTAATATTTACTGCTGAATAGTAGGTAGCACCTGTTTGGTTGTGTTGAACAACCAGGTAAAAAATAAACATATGCTTGCATAGTACTAACAGTTATGAATGGGGCCCTATAACTGTCTGTGGCTGAGGTAACAGAATTTTACAACTAACGCACTGTGCCAGTTGAGTTAATAAGAAAATACTTAACATCAAGTTGAAATTCTTCTGTTTTTCCTAAAAAGGCAAATATTCCTAATTCTGGTTTTAGTTTTTTAAATAGGTTTTCACAAACCAGGTGTTCTTCTTCTGTAACTTGCCTGAAAAAACAGCATGTCTTTTGTAGGCTGCTGTAGCATAGGATTCTCTCTTTCCTGCAAACAGAGGCTTTCCAGCTGAACAGTTGTAGCTTTTTTATTCATTCTTCTAACAATTTATTGGTAGAGAACTTCAAATATTAGTTGACCAAAACAATGTATCTTTGGTAAAATGAAGGGAGAAACATTACAGTGAGGTTGAGCAGGGGATAAGTTCTAATGATTTCTTTGTCTGGTAAGTGAGGAGTTAGTATTGTTTCACTGTTTTCCTGTGATAAATAGCATGTTGTTTTGTTGATCATTTATTTAGCACAAAGATTTTAGCAAAAAACTTCAAATCATTAGCTTTCATTATCAATTGTGCATCTAAAGTAACAAACAGAAAACGCACTGAACAGAACGTTTTGTCTTAACAGCTGTTCAGTGGTGTGTTTTACCACCTTTTTCTCTGAGCCTTCAACAGCAGCCTAATTTAGTATTGAGCTCCTAAGTCTTACGGGTAAAACACTTTTAATTACCACTTAACTAGACTTTTAAAATTCTCTTTATTGGAAATGCTGCAAGCTCTGACATTTCTCAACAGAATTGTGCTATCCAAATTGCAGGATTGTATTTTGGGATTAGAGCTTCAGAATGTGGAGATCAGTAGGAACTTGATAGTAGGTATTAAATGCAGAGTAGCCTAATGGGCTCAAGTTGCCTCTTTTCTGTTCTTTTTCAAATAACATGGTTTGGCTTAAAGCACTACATGGAAAACTAATAACGGTTAACTTGGATCCTTCTAATATACTAAACAATGGCGTCAATGCAGTGAATATATTTTAAACCATCTTTATTGCAGAAAACTTTTTACAACGCTTTGAGAATTTCATTTTTTGAAGAGAGAACTGGATTATAGTTTTCTTTTGAATGATAGGTATGCCTGTGAAGCTTAGAACGTGTGTGCATTGCAATACGACGTTTACAAGTGCTGTTAGCCTGTCCAACCACTTACGCGCTTATGCACGAAAGAAGAGTGCTGGACTTTTGACTGGGACAGGTATGTTTTGTTACAGATGTAAAAGCAAGTCTGTCTATGATACATTTTCCTCATCAGACTGGACAAAAGCATATGTTAATTCAAAATAATTTTCTGCTGGTAAACAGTTTATTTGCCATAAAACTTCAGCAACCTGTAAGAAAAGATATGTTGCTGTTGTCCACTCTCGTGTCTGATTTTCATTCTTATTTATTTTGGATCCAACACTTAAGGTATGTAAGCAAAACTAAGAGATGGTTGCTTAATTCATTCTCCTGCAATATCGCAACTTCCAAACCAGCTAGTTGACCTTCTAACGAAGTGTTTCAAAGTACCTCAAAAATGAGGGGAGGAAAAAAAAACCTCACAACAAACCAACAAGTAATTTTTACATTCTAGTACATATAATTGCCAATAATACTGTAGGTAAAAGAGGAAAAGACAGTAATTTTACAATTTGTGTGTTTCTGACAACATACTGTAAGTAGTTGGTTTTATTTCTTGTTTGGCTCAACCCAAAAACTACCTGGTCTGTTGTGGAGTGAGTGTAGTGCAACATTTAGCACTGCTATTAATGTTTTTTATTAAAAAACACTTCATTTTGAAATTCCTCTATTTCATATTTTGACTCAATTCCAGAGACCTGCGGTTTGCTTGGCTCTAGGGAATTTGAGTTTACTTGGATTATTGTTGAGATTAGAGGGTTTTTGTGCAATCGAGAGCAAATTGGGGAGCAGAGATGGAATATAGTGAGGAGAATTTGGAGATACGAAATCTGGAATATTCAGTAATTAAGAAGGGCAACCATCAGTTTTCTGTGTCAACCACGGACTTGTACATAATGCTTTGCAAAAATGCATTTTTTATTTTTTTTTAATCTGCAGATGTAATTTGTTATAGTAAGAATGACAAATAAACTGAGTTTAAGGCTTTCTCTGCAGAATGCTAAAAGAAATATTTTTACAGACTGGGCCTGTGGCTGCCAGGTCTTACATTATACTAAGTTAATGCTGTAACAAAGTAGCTTTAGAAGGAAGTCAGCAGATGCAGTAATGTTCAATGTGTAGGAGTATATGCCTTTAGTTAGTGATTCTGAAAGTTTTCATATTTACTCAGTAGAAAGATGATGATAGTGGACTTCCTTTACCACTGCTGTGATTTGATATTAGCCCTGTGGTAAGTTACTTTGTTTATATACCTACTGGTGAAATATTTTTCAATATCTGTATATTTAAATTGCACGTTGGAATCTTAACAGTAATTCAATGGAGGAGATACTGTGGCAAACAAGATAGAACACAAAGATTGGATCCCGGACAAGCTCCTTGTGCCTCAGCTTCCCGTTTGCTAAATGGGAAAAGTGAAGGTAGCTTGTTAAAGTGCTTTCAGGGATTTTTGTTTGTTTTCCTTAAGAAATGTATATTACTAGAGAAATAATAGCGTGCTCATCAAAACAGTTGTTCTTTTTTAAAAGAACTGAAAGCAAACTTCTGAGTCTTGTATCACCGGACCTAGAGGTTTATCTAAAATTAGGTTAGAAACAAAATGATGTTAGAAGCAAAGCCTTAAAAACAAGGTTGGAAACAAAACTTTTAAAAAAGAATCTTTTGATTTCAGAAGCTGGCCTTGAGCCAGACAAATAGCCTGTACCATGTGGATAAAGGTCTTTCACTGAAACCAGTGACTTAGAGAGGCTTAAGTTCTAGCTATAACATTAATAAAAACTATACGTTGGTCGTGTAACTTAATTATTCCCATTAAAAATGTTGTAACTCTGCAAAGTTTGTAAACTTTTCTCATTGACTTTGCATTTGCACAAGCTCAGTGCAAGGCTTGTAGACCAGTAAATGTGCTTTTAAACAGTGGTTTTACTTGATACTCCACTTTAAGCTTTGTGAAGAGAACGGTTTTAATGCAAGACTTCACTAGCACACGCTAGCTTTAATTACTACTACGAGTGTCATTCTTGGAGACATCTCACTTTTTCTTATAAAAAATGGTTGCAGTTGTGAGCAATTTCAAGATGTCTTTTGAATTTGGCCTCAGTTTGGAACCTGTATGGAGACAATGAGGGTACATTTATACAGGTTCCTCCTTCTGTTTTCAGAAGCGTTTTTAAAGTCTTCTACAGTAAACATGACTACAGAAAAGAAATCATGTTGGTTGAGTGTTTCTT
The DNA here is from genome assembly GCA_025331215.1 of Actenoides lindsayi. Taxonomy (NCBI): domain Eukaryota; kingdom Metazoa; phylum Chordata; class Aves; order Coraciiformes; family Alcedinidae; genus Actenoides; species Actenoides lindsayi. The sequence goes on from WTSP01020540.1 coordinate 16,644, forward strand.
GTGGTTTCTTGCTGTAATTAAATAATTGCGTGTAAACGTGACTGCTGTAATTCTTCTATTTGGCAATCGTTACGGGAGCTATCTAGGCATTACTGTTCAGTAAGAGAGATACAATAATCACTGCATGCCACCAAAGTGACACCTTTCCTAGTGCTACGTTAGCTTGCGTACTAGTTTTCTGCTCAGTTTTTCAGTTTGTCTGCATATGTTTTTGATACTATTATCATACTGCTTTTCTAGCAGGTGCCTTGCTTCTTCAGAGTCAGTAATCTGATCACATTTAGTTGAATCTTACCCTTTTTTTTTTTCCTTTTCAAAAGCAACTTGACAGTTTTAGCAGTACAATAGACATAGTTAAGCATAATGGCAGTTTTTGAGAATGAACTTCAGAAAAACATCCGGGAAGTGAAACTTTCTAGGCTGTTGAGTGTTCAAGGTTAGTGTTTATTAAACTTAATTTGTGCCTGTAGTTATGCAGTATGGATCCACTGTATAGCAAATGTCTGTCTGGGTTCTTTTGGATAGTTCCTTGCTTTTTGTATTAGTGCTTGTGTGATGGTCTTCAAATGTCTGACTGGAACGTTATTTAGAGCAATGTAATGATTTAAGCACTCATCTTGAGTAGATGCTGATTTCTCTTTATACCTGTTTTGATGAATAGCAACACATTAGTGTTTCTCAGAGCATGTGGCAAACTTGCTTCTTTCTTCTGATTATCTTTAGACCATTGGACAGACCTACTCAAAGTCTTCAAAATACATCTCACTCTTCTTGGTACAGTTGTATATCCAGTTTCGTTCCTTCTCTCTAGGCCTCTTCTCCCACCGGCCTCTTGATACTGTCTTGCACCCTGGCTTTTCACATCTTCTGTTTGTTGACTCTTTTTCACATACTCGGTCTCTTCTTACCAGCTGGTGTCCTCTGGGAATCACCACTCTTTAGTCTGCTTCTGTAGATAGAGACTGCTTTTTCAGAACTTTGGGAAAGAAAAAATACAGAGCAAGGAGTCTGGCCTTTGAGTCAACAGTATGACTGAGGTAGCAGTTCACGCACCCACTACACTTCCAAATAATTCCTAATACTGCTTTGTCAAAATGGTTGTTTGGGGAAGTTTACTGTGGAAGGACATGCAGCTGCAGCAGAAGTCCGAGCTCCACAGCCTTTGTGTGTCTTCATTCTGTGCTCTTACAGTTAAAACTGATCAATAAGCATGATGAATTGATTTTTGTATCCTATAAAATCCTTCAGAGAACAAATTACTGAAGAGGGTTCTTTAATGCATTTTACTGAGCAGTGGTGATAAGGATAGATACCAAGTGATTGAGTTTGAAAAATTAGTGAATAAATATACGAGAAAGATAATTTGTTATTTTCACCTGGGTGATCCTGCGTTGGCAGGGAGGTTGGACTCGATCTCCAGAGGTCCCTTCCAACCCCTACCATTAAATGATTCTCTGATTTTATTTTTTTTATTACGACTTTTTTTAAATGCTTAATTAGATTAATTGCACGCATAAATGGTTCAACTCGTGTTAGCTTATGTACTCTATGACCCCAAAAAAAAGTCTGAATAAAGACCTAGCTTCAGTCTTCCTGAAATTAGAAGTATTCCATGTTGGGGGGCATCAAAAAGTGGAGTGTGCAAATTAGCTAAGAAATACTTTAGTTTTGAACTTCAGAACGAATGTCATGGCATGAAAGACCCCTCTCTAATAGTGACTTCTCTAATTCATGTTGTCATAGGCATGCTCGTTTTAGCCTCCTATCTCCATCTGCTTGTAATCTTTCTTGATAAGCAGTCACAGAAGTATAGAAGGTTTTTATACACAGCCTTTTTACCTAGCATATATTTTTATAAAAAGTGTGTTCTGACATTGAACTTGAGTGCCTCAAGGAGATTTCTCTAAAGTTTGATTGTCTTTTGTTTTAAATGTGGTGTTTCCTTGTCATGGTGTCCAGAGGTTTGATGATGGGCTGTTACAAAAAGATTTTGGAATAGCAACTAGGAAACACTAGGTGGCCAAACTTGAAGGAAGAAGGCTTCTTCCCGAGAGACTTGGGCCTTCATGGGGAATGAAGGATGATAGTTTGGGAGCTGTGATAGCTCCATAGTCAGCGTTAATGGTAGGTAGCTTCTGCCTCTCACTGGCAATTTGCTGCAATTTCCATGCAGCTCAATTATCCTTGATCTGCTAAAAACATGCTTTCTGAGGAGATCATGTTTAGGCACTGGAAGAACAGGAACTGAATTTTGGTCAGAACGTGTCTACGCTTTCTTTGGGTAAGGCAATGCTGTGACTTAATGCTTGCAAGCGCTTGTAAGCATCATATCGAGTATTTAAGTGTGTGTATTGACTTTATTTAAATTTGTTACTCTCTGGATAGATAAAAATTAAATTAATGTGACAGTTATTGGGACATGTCTCTGGTCTTGGAATTACGGGGTTTTTTTTACGGTCAGCTTTACCCAAATGTTACTATTTCTCCACTTGCTTTCCTGCCTCATTGAAGTAACTTCAAACTGTATTTCTGCTGCTTTGTCCCCCCTAAATATGATGGAATGTGTTCACTAAATCAAAAGACAAAGGGAACCAAAAAATATCCCTTGCAGAACACGGGTTTAGTATTCTTAGTATTTGCTATCTTTTTTAACAGCTTCTTGCTTGGGCATATCTACTTAGTCTTAGCTAAGTTACTCTGAGAATGCACTGAGTGATCTGAATTTTTTTCTCAATGTCTTTTACTGTGATATTTTCTGAGGTTTTTGTTATGTAATTTCTCTTCGTAGAACCTCCATCATAAATGGCTCAGAGAAGATGGCCATTCTTTTGTTCTCCTTGTTTTCTCGTTGTTCTTGGAAAAGGTACCTTTCCAGGAAGGAGAAACTGCCTCTCCTGGAATATTATGGCAGTTTCTCTGTGTGTTGCTGTCTGATTGCATAGGAGTTCAGAGGTGTGTTTTGTCAGAACATTGCGCACACACAGCCCCTATTAGGTTTCAGAAACTGTTGCAGAAGACCAATTCAGGTTTAGTAAGAAAGTGAAAGCTCTCTGAAATGCTTGGGGTGTACGTGAGTGGAATCAACTTTCTTGATGGGAATGAATGCCTTAGGTTTGCCAACATGAAGAAAATAAGTTAGTTTTTGTGTAAAATGCATGTAGGCTTCTCCGGGAGCCTGCTGTTTACTGCTTTTTAATTTTTTTGCTCATATCAACTGACATCTACTGACATCAGATGCAACTGATGGATGTGTTTGCATTCAGATAATACTGACTTCTGTTTCCCTCCTTTCCAAAGATATTCTGCAAAATCAGCAATGGCAAAGCTTTTCCTGTAATAACTGCTTCAGATAAGCTGGCCCTCATGCAAACAGTTCTCTTCACAGAATGGGTGTCTGGCTTTCAGTATGTTATCTCCTTACATTTCTGGTGATGTTGTTTCTGATGTTATGGTATGCAAAATATTTATACTACTTGGTAGTTTCTACAGCTAGGAAGATAGTTAGCTTTTTTTTCTTCCTAATTATGTGAAGAATATGCTTTTGATGAGAGCATAAAGCTTTAAGAACCCCTTACCTATTCACTTTTCCAGAAATTGTCTTGGCTGTTTCTGTCTCTCTCTCACCTGCCACCGTGGGTTTACTGCCTTTATATCCAGACTGCTTTCATTGTTGCTATCAGGAAAAAAAAATGATGTTGAGCCTCATCTTCCTAATGATGGCTTGACCCAGGGTCTGAAGGAAGTCTCTTTAGGTTGGTATCTGTTTTCTACTTGTTTGCTTAGTTTTCTGGTACCTTCAAACCTCAAAAATTCATTCTATTTTTTCTAGATACTATAGGAATCTTTAAATCTGGGAATGGAACTGGGAAAAGTCTGGTATATCTACAAGTTAAAAGTTTGGCTACAGGGTAAAAACTTGAGAGGTGCTCAGTTGGACGTAAGAAAAATGAAGGATGCAATCAAGACTGTGTTCTTTAAATCAGCTTGTTTTACCTCCCCAGATGATGTCTTATGCTTCGGAATACTAAGAGGTTTATTCTTCTGGTTTATATTACAGGAGTCAAAACTTAGATGTAACTTTTTTTTTTTTTTTGCGATTTTACTGTTCAAGCTGCTTTAGTAGCATAGCATTATGCCTTTTTGGTATCAAGAATACCACTGTTTGTATCTTTCAGATTTCTGTGGAGTTTAGTGTCGATGTCTTGTGTTTTCGAATAGAGTGTAGATAGATACAACTTTCAGTTCAAGCAGTCCCAAACTTTTTCCTTGAGCTTTGTCAGCTGTTTTCATCATAACAATATTAACTCCGTTTAATATCCTCATCTCCCAACTTTGGCTCCCTCTCCGGGTTTTGTTACAGATTCCTATTATGCCTGCTTATGGGAGGTACAGACCTTGGTGCTAAGTGAATCCATTTGCTGTGCTTTTCTTGTTCACACACGATATTGTCATACATAGCTTCAAATGCTTGGACTGAATTTTAAACGTAGCCTTGCCATCTCTGTTGATTGTCCTAACACCAGCTCCCACTGCCACGGATTAACACACAAACTTAGTAAGATGCATTAGAATTCAGACAGGAGTGAGAGGGAAGTGTCATTTGAAACTCTTAATTTGAAATTCTTAAAATAAAAGGACAAACTTTTGCTTTGTTTGGGGGGGGGAGGGGAAGGCAGGTGTTTTATTCAAACTAGATATTTTTTACTGTATTACCTGAAAGCTGCAACTCTGAATTTGTAACATGTTTGAACAAGAGTGGTCTTGAGATGGTACTTCAACTGCAGAACAAGTTCCAAGATTCTGACAGTATTTTATGCATGAAAGGGAATTTCCAGTGGTGCTTTGCTTCTGTATAATTCTGCAATAGGTTAGTAGGTGCTTGATGATAATATAACAACAGTTTAATGCTGCATGTCAATTATCTAGTCTTTTAAAGAGCAAGCACTGTGCTATATGAAAAAAAATATAGCTTTGTGTGTTTTACCAGTAAATTTCTTAAAGCACGCTGTAATTGTTTAGGATTTACGTTATAATTAAATGTAGAATCACGAGGAAGTAGATGTCTTTTCAAATGCTGCTGTAGGGGATGTTTACTAAATATCTCCGGTTAATACTTGTTGAAGTATCACTTTCACATATGGCAATTTCTCTGTTCTTAGCTTTAGACTGTAAGCAAAAGAAGTCAAGGTCAAGATCTGGAAGCAAGAAAAAAATGCTGCCATTACCTCATAGTGCTGATGAAGTTTACATACTCAGATGCAGGTACATAAGATTATTTTAATTGAAAGAACATATTCTTAAGAGCTTGCTGATTTTGATCATAAGAAGAGTTAAGGTGGTATTTTGTAAATGTGTTTGTAATCAAATTGAATAATAAGAGGGGGAAGCAGTTGCCTGTTTTCATTAATTTGAACAAGAGGATTTGAATCAGTGACACCTGGGTATTAGGTTGCCAACAGTTTCTCTAGCTAAAATCTCATCAGTTGGGTCTGTTTAATATTCTGCCCTTTGAAAGAAACATACCTAAAACCAACAGATTGTTACTGCTAGCGTTAAAAATGTAGTAGTGTAAGATGTAGAAACTGCAGGGGGGTTGTGCTCACAGCTAATATAAATTAAACCAAGTTTCAACTGAAATGCATAGAAACAAACTTCAAGAAAACTAAGACTTTCCACTTAAAATGTCTTCATTTCATAACTTTTCAGTAGAGCTGGATATATTTTGACGAAATAATTTCAATATTTGCGTAGGTTTTGTGGTCTGGTCTTTCGAGGACCTTTGTCTGTTCAAGAAGACTGGATAAAGCACTTGCAGCGACACATTGTCAACGCAAATCTTCCACGGACTGGAGCTGGCATGGTTGAAGTCACATCACTACTTAAAAAGCCCGCTTCAATTACTGAAACTTCATTTTCTTTACTGATGGCAGAAGCAGCATCATAGAACAAGGAAACGTTTTCAATTTTAATTGGATGTAAATTTGAAATACTTTGTCTTTTTTAAATAAATTGCTACACTAAATTATGTTTATAAATGCTAAAGACAGAAAAATAGAGGAAGTGGATTACAGTAACATCAAAACAAATTGAATACTTAACAGTTACAGTAAGTAGTCTTTATATTTTATATAGGGTGGAAGATGTGTTTTTAAGGTTTATTATGTTTTTGTCAGTTACTGTGTTCACTATCAGTACAAGACCATTACATGTATGGCAGCCATTTTTTAAATTGTTGCACATGGGTACTTAAAAGACAGATTTTAATAAAACAAAAGAAACCACGTTCTCTTCAGTGTTACCCAAATCAAGGCTCTGTTTATTCCAAAAAGAATTACATAGTAAAATAAGATATTATTATATTTTGTTTGTATGTATGTAGTGTTTTGTATAATACCAAGAACTGCTAATACAATTTACTCAACTTAGGGCATTAAATATCATGTACTTCATAGTTCAAGAGACTGTTTCATTCAAATAGGGCAATTAGTACTATTCTATCTAGGTGTGTAAGTGTTTTTTTTAAATCACATGAGGCTTTTTGTACTAAAAAAGTGGAGGGAAACTTGTTTAAACAAATTTCTAAGAGAAATATGTACATAATACTGGAAATTTGTGGTAAGGAAATATTCTTTACTTCAGTTGCATTTCTCACTGACAATAAAGTGGTGCATCCATGCTACCTCCTACTTGTCAACAAAGATCGTATTTACCCTTATGTTTTTGTATCATAGTAGACTCAATCCAACTTTCTTTATTACAAAGCATCTTTTTGTTAACAAGTTTGTTTCTTTATGATGATTTACTTAAAGTCTGACTTGCTTACAGAAGTTTGCCTCTCTACTATTTTATTTAACACTGTAGAAATGTACTAATAAGCATTGCTCACTACACGGTTAGAGTAGACTTTTCATTTATAATTCTGTTTAAAAGATTGATCATTTTAGAAAATTCGAACACAGATTGAAATGTTTCTACATATGAAGAGAATGTTTACAACTTAAATTTTAGAGCTTGTTTTGGATGTGATTATATGTATGAAAACTGTAACACTATGCTCATGCTAAGGACCTACTTACAGAAATACTGAAATAAATGTGCTGTGAGGATGGAAATATGGTGCAGGTGTCTTGGTCATGATAAATTGTGTTTGTTCATTTAAACTGTCTTCAGAACACGACTTTTGTTTAAATCAAATCAGATTCCTCTACAGATCAATTTTGTATGCAAGTAACATTTCTTTTTGCTCATATAGGGTAACAGATACTGTAGTTAAGCCAAGGATATGCATTGATATTTTCTTTATATGTAAATAAAGTTAAAAGCAGTTAAAACAAGAGGAGTATTTTGGTAGAGTATATACATACCTCACTGCCAGTGAAATTGCTTTCCTATGGTATATCTCCTTACCAGAAAAATCTCTAAATAAAAAGGTTTAAAGAAAATCTAAATGTCTATAATGTGAAGCATTTATTTGCATTGTGTGAATTAAGTTTGTGAAATTGATTTGTCTTGCTTGAGATGAGAATTTTCTCATGATCTTAAGTAAAAGTACATTTACTTGCAATAAACTGACTTGTTCACAGACGCATTACATTTAATTGGTGGAAAATATGAATAACTGTCTGTCTTCCTGTATGTGCTCAGTTCGGAGTTAACACACGAGGCTCGTTAATGTTCTGATAAAATAGGTGGGCTAAAAATGCACAGCTCTACAGGACAGTCCCAAGACAAGGCTATCCTGGCTCTGTCAAGGTCATGATTAAATTAGTGCTATTGGGTGTTTTACTGTACAAGTTGCTACAGATGACTTGAGCTTTACTGTCAACATTTATTCCCTTTTTTAACGGGAAAAATTACATCAGTACATTTAAAGGCTGAAGGAAAAAAAATACTTCTGAGATTTTAGGGAAGATAACGCGGATGTTGAGGTGTATTGCAGACTAACAAGTTTCTAAATTTGTGGGTGATTGTGGGATTTGTTTATACACTGTGAAAATTAAAGATTTTCAGCAATGTGTTGAAACAGAATAGAGGGAAATGATCAAATCACCTTGAATGTTTATAATGCTTTAATAGAGTGCTTGTTTACCCTTCTCACCAAAAAAGGTGCTTGTGACGGCACCATATTTTGTGGCTGTTTAACAGACGAAAAAAATCAGTTAAGTGCAAATGATATTTATCTAGTATTGTTAAGAATGCTTGTAAGGTGAAGCCATACTGTGTGGAATTTAGCAGTAGCAAATAAAAAAAAAATCTTATTAGGTTCATAATAATAAAAGCCTAGCTAATTCTATTTAATTCATTAAACCCCAATACTGAGCTGCTTTGTGTAACGCTAAAATGCCAGGCTGTGTTTGATGAGTTTCCAGGCCTGATGGGTTTCAGAAATGAGATTCTTTTGGTGAGGAGCAGCAGTTTTCAGCGGCGTGCTTTCCAAGGGGGTGCGCTGGAGCTGAGCTCCCTGCCTGCCTCAGGTCCTTGACAATATAGTTTGAAATATATATGGAAGTTCTAGAACTCTTCTGATTGCTGAATTAATTGCATATATGGTTGGTAGGGACTGAATTATCTTAAAAAAACAAAAAAAAAAACCCCAAAAAAATTAACAATTGAGTACCCTTAAGCCTCTAGGCCTCAGGTTGGGGCTATTTATTTTCTTGGTTTCTGTTGTTTGGAAGTACAGATCTTCTGTCACTTCCTACAAGGAGATATAAATAAATCTCCCCTTCCTTAGAGAGATTCTAAATAATCTAATAGAAGAGAATTACTGAAATCGGTCCCTTTATTATATGAATCTCATGTTTTCAGATGCGTGGCTAAAGAGGCTCTGTGTGGTGGTCTGTACTAAAGAACTTGACTTCGAATTGCACGTGCAAACAAGAGTTATTCTGTTCATGTTGGCTAAGTTGCTTTGGGGTAAAGCTGCAGCAGTGTAGTGATTTTTGTTTGGTTGATTTTTGATTCCTTATCACAATCTTACGTGTTTCTGGAGTGACCCTATTTTCTGGTAAAGGTGTCTTAAGTAGTGGCCTCTGGAAAATTACAAAGCAATTTTCAGAATGCTTAGAGAAGCCTGAGAAATGGTAGCAGACCGTCTCCAGCCACATTTTGTGAGATGATTGCCTGCATCCCCTAGTCCCAGTGATATTTCCAAATCATCTTCAAAAATTAAAACTGTTTGCATTCCTTGAATTCTGCAGGACCTTTGAAAGGTGATTTTAAAGTGCCTGTGGTAGGTGCTGCCAAGCAGTAGTGTGTTCAGGCTGTGTGCATGGAAGACGGGAGATGGAGGCGAGTGGATAGCAAATCTTGGCTCGCAAAGATCCCTGGGCGTTTAACTCCCGTCTGCCATATAGTGCTCCATATGGATTGTGTGAATTATATTAGGTGGGCTGCTCCCACAAGCCAAGGCAGTCCAGCTGATCTGACTTGTGCTTCCTCAGGGCTCACCTTACCCAGCCCGTGGCGTTGGGAAGTTAGCTGCTGACTCTTGATGGGAGAAGCAGCACAGGCCAGACGATAGCTAAGGCCAGAGGTTGGGGAAGGAGAGCGGGCACCCAACATGCCAAAGGTGGGGATTGCAGCAGTTGGGGTTTAGGTCCGGGGCCAGACGTTTTGTATTTGAGCTATGTGCCTGTTCAAAGTCCTACCTTTTCAGCCATGCTCAGGGAAGTCACCAAGGTCTTTGAGGTAAGTGGATCACAGGAGGAACGTGAGTCATGAACTGGGGCTCAGAGATGTGCTGCATCCATTCAAAGTTTCGAAAGGTCAGTGTCGTAGGACTGAGAAGGGGAGAACTATTCCTGCAAAGCTATTTTGACTCTAGTGCTTTTTCTGGGCCTGTTGTGGTTCTAGATTTCCTGCATGTCAGTAGTGCTTTCTAGAGGGGTTCTTCATTAAATCTTCTACCTGATTCTGAAAACCTACAGAAGATAAAATGTTGGCTGAACAGATGTGGAAAAATAACAGTGAATAACAAGTATTTGCTTTTAGTGCAATGGTCAGGGCTGTGAATGAAGCCTGTTTAGTTGAGCATTATGGTTAACAGACTTTTCCACTTTTTGTCACAGTAGTTAATGGCCTGGATACTTAAACACCTGTTTCATATTGAAAAAAAAAAAAAAGGAAAAAAAAAAAAAAGAAAAATTGGTTTATATAGTTTTGAAATTTTTTTTAAAGAAATCTTTTTAGGGTGGTACTTTAAAAAGCTGACTGCATTATGATTTCAGAGATTTCAACCCACCATGCTTTGTAGGTGCTGTTCCCTGATACATGGGTAGCAATTTTGATGTAATGGAAACATTTGGCCATAGCGCCAGGTCTGTAATCTCTTGCAATAAAATGTTCCTTTTTAACACCACAGGCTTCTTGGTGTTCTTCCCATTTGGCGGTGAGCTGCACGGCACGCGTTGCTTACACCGGGTGCTTCCTGAGTAGGGGCATGGTGAGGCAAAGGGGGCAGTTCTGCTGCCCCAAATCTGAAGCCAAATCGCAAATAGCAAAGGCTCTCTCTCATCTACTCCTATCTTCCCCCTTTTTGCTCTGCACCATCTAGTTTTGCTGGGGCTGCCTTTCCCAGTTTGAAGCGGTTTTTCCTCACAGTGCTAGCTGTGCAGGCGCTCCTATGTGTACCTGGACCCAGAATACTGTGGAAAAACCCAATCTACCTGGCTCTCTGCAATTCCCTAGAGTCTCCTGCTGCAGCATGAAAGGATTCATTGCCATACCACAACCATTCACACACCTGCAGTAAAAACAACGCAGAGGTTGATCCAACTTGGCATAAAAGACTGTTAGGGTTGATGGTTGGTTACTGGTTGTTTCGGTTTTGTTTGCTTGGTTGGGTTTTTTTAAACAAAGTCTGGAGTGGGGATTCCCTCCACACTGTCTTGCTAGGGTTGATACTCTAGCACTGCTTGTTTTCATTTTTGGTTGCACTAGAGGCTGATAACCTTATTTTAAAAATCAAGTTTTAGTGCCCTATTCCCCTACAAAAATTTGAATATAAGCCAGCTAATAGCCGTTTTATAAAACTTCTTAGTCATAAAACCCAATCATATAGCATCCTTGGTAACTGCGAACCCAGAGACTTCAAAATTACAACTCTTACTGTCCAGTAAGAGTAACAAAGGGAGCACTGGAGCCTTCTCAAAGCTTCCAAAGTGCTTCTACTATACATGTTGTATAAATTGCAACACAGTTTGGCTTCCTATCCTATATTTTCACTTAAAAAGTACACCTTTTAACTCTTAAGACCTAAGGCTTACATACCAAGTGATGACGATAATCCATCTGTTTTTGTGTCAGAGACCTGCAACGTGAAACACATTTATGTGCTGTTTATGGTAAATGTTCCTAAATATAGTCTTACCCCTTTGTGAAAAAAAATCTGTTTATTGAAAACCAGAAAGTTCATGTTTAAACATTTGATTATGTATTTTTTAAGCTACAGCAGCTGTGAATCATGTTTGTAGGTCTCTGTGAATCTCGTACAAATCCATCCTTGCTGCTGTAGCAACAAATGCTGAAGCTCTGAATCCCATTGTGCTCTTTGAAACGGTTTCAGAAAAGAAGTGACTGATAAAGCAGAATGCAAGCTAAGGCCATTAACCTGTGTTTTAGCCAAATAAGGAAGCGTGTGTCACCCAGGTGCAAGTCTCGCTGACAGGAAATAATTCTTTTGCCTGTCCCTTCCCTGGAAAAAAAACAAAAAAAAAACCAAACCAAAACCACAACAATGACCAAAAAAAAAAAAAAAATAATTGTGTGAAAGCAGGAGGAAGAAAATAGCCTTATTTAGATAAAGGATTGAGGGAGAAATGTTCTTGCAAACAAAAACCCTATAGGTTGGAACAGAAACTGCAAACAGGAGAAGACAGTATAAGCCCGGGGTTGACACTTGTTTAGTAGTCCCTGAAATCCAGCTGATGGCTGTATTTGCTGTGCCTCCAAATCTTCAGGGGTGCATTTGTGCTCCTGTCACAGAGGAGGTTAGGGCAAACATTATCTTGATCTGAACAGCTAAGGAACAAGTTTTAACCCCAAACTGTTAAAGAAATAGGCAGTGACAGGGAAAAGAGGTTTTAAATCCAATTTCTTGTGTTGAAAGTCAACTGCATCCATTCCCTTTGCTAGCTGGAGTATGTTTATTGGTGCTTTCTAAGTGCTGCATATAAATCCATAGGCACTTGGTCCAGTCATGAAGGAACATCAGCTGCTCTTCCCACATAAGGCCTCAGCCCACAGATTTGGTACTGAACTCTCAGTTTTCCAGGTTCAGTTCACGTAGGGATTGCCATTCACCGACTCAAAAACATTCTCTACTATTTGGCATCTATCGTTTTGTAACATTCTCTTTTCATTAAGATAATCTCCACTACAAAGCACAGCATTCTCTGACTGCAGCTGCCCATGAGTGCTAAACGACTAAAGACCCTGACCCAGAATGTGAGTGTTCTTCCAGGATCCCAAACTCATTTCTTTGCCCTCAGGCCTATGTTCCCATCTGGGGACAGTACTTAGCCATGTCTCACTGGGTTGCTAACCTGACTGTTTTCATTATCTTCATTCCTGGCTTGGTTTGTTTTTCCTTTCCTCAGTTTTTGCTTATATCTACATTTGCTTTTTCTTCTCCATTTTTCATCTCTCTTGTTCTTTTGGACTTTATTTTACCGCTGGCTACCAGTGATGAAGCTTTTTTGGGAAAGTCCTATAAGCTATATCACTGTGAACATGGAGTACTGCTTAGTATTCTTAAAAGCATAGCTAATGGCCTGATTTCTCGTTTATTTTATATGGAGACAGAAGCTGTCTGAACCTAAAGTGGTGGTGGGAGGAGAAGATGTTTAGATTTTAGAGTGACTTTGGAAGTCAAAAGGTATTAAATGAACAAAAAAGAACAAAAATCCAAAATTATACATTTGGTATAGATAGTATGAAATTATTAGGAAATTAAAGTGTGATTTCAGATTTAGATACAGAAATGCACCATGAGGATGTAAGCAGGCCCTTCCACTGCCAGCAGCAAGCAAAATCAGCACCCTACAGGTTTCTGTCATTTCCTGCAATATGCAGCAGCTGGCACAGAATTTCCTGAAGGGCAGGGAGAAGAGAGGGAAGCTTTCCAGTTGCTCCTGCTGGAACACACATTGTATGCTGAGTTCTGGAAGTCGTATGGTGGTCTGGACAATGTTTTCTTCATGTTACTTCAGACATGGAAAGCAGCAGGTATGTTATGCAAAAGTATCTACAGTCTAGATGTGTATGATACCTGCTACTGTAACAGACAGATACACAGTAGACACATTTTTTTCTCTTTCGAAGCAGTAGGTGCTTATCTTGCTGTTGTCTTCCAGGTTTCAGACATCTCCCCTACCTTGACAGACTGAAAATGTCAATCCTGGCTATTTAGTGATAGGCATTTAGCTAGTGTCCTGATCTCACAGGGATCTCTGAGGGGCCAAGGAGAGCTCCCCATCCTCAAGCAGCTAAGGCTGAATCTGAATTTAGGTGCTTTATTTCAGCTGTCTGTGAGAATTTGACCCAAGCTGGCAAATCTGTTCTGCTGTTGCTGTTACTACTGCACCCAGAGAGAAAGCTCTGACCAGCTTGGGATCGCAATAAAAATAGAGCAGTTGTTGAAAATTGAACCAGATGTATTCAGCTTCAACTAGTTCATACTCCCAGCTGCCAGCTATTGACAGCACATGCTGCCTGCAGTCACCACTGGTATTTGCTGCTGTCCTGGGGAGCTCACTTCTTATCACAGAAAATCCGAGCACTTTCCTGACTTTTTTTGAATTTTCCCTGCATGTACTTTCTCTTTTAGTCCCTTTCCCCCGCTCTCAGTAGAGTGTTAGCTGTGTCTAGAAAGGTTCTTGTTAAAAGTCTATGTTAATTCTAGAAGACTTGCAAAGGTGAAATTTCTTACCCCTCTTCACCCTGCAGAGCTGAGACCCATCTCCAGTTCTGTACCTAGGAACTAAATCAAAATAAGAATAAATGTAGTCTTCCAACATGTCAGTATTTTGCCTTGGTTAACAATCAAAATGATTGTGATCTTACTCAGTTAGGGAAGCTGTGAACAGAGTAAGGCAGTATGAAATCATCATGATGTTTAGAGCTGTAATTAGAAAATGGAGAATGGTAAAGCCATGGCCAAGGGCAGCAGTGGTGCTTTGGACACACCAAAAAAGCCACATCCTAGTCCTTACGTTTTCATGAACGTTAAGCTAGCCAATAAAGTCCACATGATCTCTGACTTCATTAGTGTTGGGAACTAATTGAATAAGAAAGAGGAATTATGGCTACTGCTAAAATAAATGTACCAGGAAAAAAATGGTGTAAGTCATCAGAAGTTAGTAAAATGCATGTCCTTTAAAATGCTCTATTTGAGAAATTAATAGGTGGAGAATAAGAAGTGCAAAATGTACTATCTTTGTAAAACAGGTGCAGCTGACAACTGACATGGAAAAATATATTGATACTTCAAGGGCAGGTATTATGTAAGAAAATAGCAAAAGTGATTAAACTACTTCAGAGATCATAAACAGATATATCAGCTGTTTCTGAAAATGCATGTAAACCTGTTGTCTCTCTCCCAAACAAAAAAAAAACCCAACCCAGCTTATGCTATAGAATGGGAAATGCAAGATAAAAAGGAGTTATCTCACAGCAGTATTTTCATTAGGATTGTGCAAGATAAGTTATTTACCACAAAATGAGAGGAGGAGTAAACTGTGGAACCTGCATGTGCTGCAATAAGGCTGGTAATTAGGATGTAGCCAGGCAAAAAAAAATCACAAGAGGGTATGTAATAAAGGAAAGCTTTAATGTGATTTAAAAACCATGACGGAGTTGCATTCAGTGACAGCCTGGTCACTTGGAGCAGTGTGACATCCTCCTCTACAGGGATGTGTTCCTGCAAGAGGCTTCTGCACCGGCCATCTGGCTCGGCTGCAGGAGCGCAGTGCGGTGAGGGACACGTAACCCAGTGGGACACACCAAATTTGCTTTAACATAATCACAGCATCTTCTCATAAGCAAAAGCTTGAATTATGGCCCTAACTTTACCTCATGTGGGAGTATGTCATTCATATGAGATTAAAACCAAATACAGTGTGTTTTGGACACATGCCAATAAATCTCCTTCACATACTTTCGTTGCTCACAAGTGCAGGGGGTGAGGTATATGCTGGGCAGGGTGGGCTGTAAAGAAGCAGTACACTCTTGCTCAAGAAAGTTGGTAAAGATGTAACAAGCATTCACAGTTGCAGAGGCCCAGCAGCAGGTAGGATGTGCAAGCTGGACTTCCTTTCTCCATGGCTTCTATTTGGCAGAGTACTTCTGCTTTTAAGTCTTTCGAAAAAGGCACTGGGTTTTCCATTGCCCATATTTTAACTCTGGTTTTTTAGTAATTGACTAGTTTCTTCTCGTCAGTGTGTGACTTATGGGTAGTGATTTATTTGCTTCCTCTGCTAAGCTTCCTGTGCCATCTACTAAATGTTCCTCTGTGCATGTTGCTGTCCTTTAAAGCATAACGGATTTATTTACTTTTCACTGCTCCTCAAACAGAGACCATCTTTCTTCTGAAGTCCCAACCCAAGCCACCCTGTGCTCCTTCTGGAAACCAAATTCTTTGAGAATGGATCTCAGTCAGTCATTTCTCTCTCTGCTTTTCTTGTCAGCCCTTGTCTTGGCTCTGATGGGAATAGTCCCCTTATATCTCCTTCCCTCTGATAGTACCATGTTGAAAAAAATGGCTTTTTTTCCTTTCATGACATAACATTTCCATGCCTGGGCATAACATTGCCTCTATTTGTAAGACTCTATTTGGGCCATACAGTTTTGTTAGTCAAAATTATTCTGTGAAGTAAACAAGTAACTGGATATTCTATAAACCTAACAATCCTATAAACAGTTTCTACAAGATAAATATTTTTCATCTTAATTTGATTATTTAAATTAAGTGTTGGGTTTGTTTGGGTTTTTTTTTTTTCAGAAAGTAGATGGATTTTAGCTTGTTCACCCATGTAAAGAACAAGCTACAGGGACAAAAGGCATACTCCAAAGGCAAATGAGATACTAGAGTTGCTGAAATCATAACACTTTACCTGTATAGAGAGGAATACCCAGATATGTCAGTAAAGCAGAAGTTAGTTAATGTTTGGACTCTCTAGAAAGATCTCAGCTCTTCTGTGAACGTTCAGTACTGAGAATGGTTTATTCCAGCCAAACACATTTGACTTGTGTCTTCTGTTTGCTTGTTCACAGCACAAACAAGGCAAAAAGCTGTTTCCTGCTCCACTTGGGCTGATGCAGCAAAAGCTTTCACCATATGAAATGCCTGAAGGCAATGAGTCTTGGTCATGGATGACATTCTGATGCTGAAGAGATTTGGGAAGTGAATTGGTCAAATGGGATCAATGACCTATGCTAAGGGCTACCTGTGTATTCCTTTGTGCGAAGGCAATAGTAGGCAGAGCAGAGACAAGGACCCAAAATCCTGCAAGGCTGGTGATGCTTGTAGAGCAGAAGGTACACCATCTTGTTTGCCCTCCTCTTGTTTGTCCCAAATCCTGTTTGCAAAATGAACTATTCTGAAATAAATGTGGAGCCTGGTGGCATTTAATGGGTGGCTGCTGCTGCTGCTCAGGATGCGAGCTTGTTTTCCTCCTTTTAGGTTGTGCTTTTCCCGTTAACCTATGTTTCACTCATTTCACATGTTGATTTTCAAGCATAATGAATACTCTGAAATGAGTAGCATCAGGAGAGGAATCAGATTATCTCTTTAAATTCCACTCTGTGGGACCTGGAGTAAATGAGAGGGCTGACACTGAATGTTTTTGAGCCATGTGTCTTAGTCGATGGAGACACTGGCATTCTGTTTCTCTGTGTACAACTGAGATATTCAGTTATTTCTGAACAGTTGCTCATCACGTTGGATATTGGTGCTGCTCATCCTAAAGAAAGTTGTTAGAGAACTACTTTTCAGAATTTTTCTTTATACTCCATGAGGTTGGAGGCAGGCAATGGTACAAATATCCACTGTGAGAACAAAATAGGATGATATAGAAAATTGTCAGTGGTGGGTAGTCAGTCTCCAGGGGATTGGATTTCTAATTGTCCCAGGCTGTGTTGAAACATGTCATCAGGATTTAGGGGAAAACATCTGTTTTCTGTAATAGTCCAGTAACATAACTTCCAGACCTCAAGGTCCTTTCCAGCACTTGTATATAACCAGTGGAGATGAATCATTAAGAGATGATGCAGATACACTAATTCAGATGCTGGATCTAACAATTGCATTAGGATAGAAATTGTATCAAGCAGGCTGATGCAGGTATGGGCTCTATCTTCAACATACTGAGCAACAACTGTGGCAAAACAAGAAAGCAACAGCTGACCACCTATAACTCATTTAATGTGTTCTGCAATAAGCCTTACAGAAAAATTTATGGAGCATATGGGCAAGAAATGTTCATGGCCTTATGTGCCTGCAATTTTTTTGTAAACAGATACAAGTAATGTATCTCAGGAATTCCTCACTGAGGCTCTTGGGTCATGTAAAAGCATAAAATGGGTCTGCTGGAGAGGATTCTTGAGCTTTGAAATGAAACCATCATGGATGTGATGAAAACTAATGCTTGTCACTGTTACATAGGTAGCATTTGTTCATCTAATACACCTTATAGAAGATCAGGATGATGTAATTAGAGCATCTGGTGTGCCATGTGAGACTAAATTAAGAGTGCCCCATAGGGGGTTAGGAATAGGGGACTTCTTTGCAGGGATTGTCACTAGCCAATGAAAGCATTAATGTTTGACACTTCACTTCAAAGCAGGATGCCAGTAGAATCACACTAATGCATTGCCCATGATTCTGTGGATGGACTCCTGGGCCATGATCCTGAATCACGTTGAAATTGCATTTGAGCTAACTGGTGGAGATGTAAGAGAGCAGGGCGAGCAGGGCTTTCCTTCTTTTCTGGATCTGTTTGTGAGAGCAGCTTGCAACGCAGCACCAGCGCTGCCCGGTGTTTCCTGGGCCAAGGACAGGCACAGGCTAGTGCAGGCAGCAGGACACTGGTAAATCTGTGCTGTGACTCCTCAGCACCTGTGTTTTTCCTTACTAAAGAGCTCTCATGAGAACCAGATGTAGGTTTGTAGTGGTTTTAGTGTTGCAGGCTAGAGAAGACAGCTTTGTGCCCGCAGCTGGGTGTGCCCCCTCCTCGTGCCAGGCTTCAGGCATCTGCAGGCTGGGGCTGCATCTCTAGGCTTGAGGGCACCTGACTTGCACTGGCTTTCTTCAGTGTTTGCTATCACTGTGAACCTTCATTACAAAAATGTTTGGGTTTTCCCTTGTTTTTTTCCCCCCCTCTTGCACAATTTCAGATTAAAAATACCACAAGAAGAAAGGCTGTTACATTTTGTGTACCATTTAATATATTTTTGATTGATGCAAAATGAAATAATGAGCATACATATATATGTACACACACACACACTTAAATACCCATTTGTACATGCACGTGAAACGCAGAGAATTTACAGTAGCATTTGCTCACTGACTTAAGTGGGTATAAAAATCCCAGATGTTTATTACTTTTGAGATGAAGGTCTAAGGTTACCTTGATGGGTTGTGATTCATATTATTCCCCAGAAACAGACATTC
>WTSP01020541.1:0-32123 GCA_025331215.1 Actenoides lindsayi
TCACCCTCCCCCCGCGGCCACAATAACAGGGCGGCGCTGAGGGGCAGGTAAGGGCTGCGGGCCGGCCGAGGGCGGGGGGGGGCTGAGCCGGCGGGGCTCGGAGAGACGGAGGCTGTCGCCCCGCATCCTCTGGCGGCGAGCGGGCCTGGTGCGGCGGAGCGGTGCCGCTGTCGCCCTTCGCCGGTTGGGCTGTCGTCGTCCGGCACCGGGGCCTCGGGGCGGCCCGGCCTGGGGCCTGTGAGGGCCGTTCCGCGGGGTGACAGGTCCTGGGGATAAACCGCTCTGCTTCCCGCCGCTGCCGGGGAGACGGGGAAGCGCTGAGGCGCCGCGTTAGTGGCGGCTGCTGCCGCTCCTGTCGCCGCCACCGCCCCGCTGCCCCCCGGCCCCTTCCTGGCTGAGGGAAGGGCGGCGTTGGGCTGGCTGCGGCGAGAGGGCTGTGGGGAAACCTGATTTTATACCGCTTATCTAAGCAAAAATAAACTTGCTCTTCCTTTTTTTTTTTTTTTTTTTTTTGGTTTGTTCCCTCCCTCCCATAAGGAAACACCTCTGTTCAATTAGCGCCTGCCAGGCCGTCCCTGGCTGTTGTCTCCGCGTTTTTCTCTAAAGCGATGGTTTCTGCGGGGGGGTGCGGGTACCCCCATGGCTTTTTAAGCTTTTTACCTTCAGTGTAGCTGTTACTAACCAAGAAGATAACACATGGAGCTGTTTCACACAAAGACTCCTGTATTAATTGAGCTGGAGAGGGCAAAACTGTTTTGTCAGCTTTATCAAATACCTGAAGGGGTTTTTTTTGTGTGTGTGGTGCATTTGTTTTAAATGGGTCAGCTTCCTAATGGGGAATGAAGTGTTAAAGCTGTACATGGTAGCTCAAAATGATATTAAGAGAAGCACGTGTTTTGCAAAAACTGCAGCCTCATAAGAGGCTAGGTCACTCCTTTCCCCCTGTACTAATGGCAGGAGCCAAACTAAGCTACAGTCCAAACTCAGACGGCAGATTGTGCTCGTTGCATTTAAATCTCACAGGATTCATTCAGACTTCTTCCCTGTATGCTAGAAAGAACCTTTCTTTCTCTTGTCATGTCACAGCCCTTTTAATGCTGTCCTCTGAACACTGCTGTATTGTACTCCATTGTGAGTCTGCATCAATCTGGAATTTTTTTACCATGTATTCTGCCCTCTGTTCAAATTAAGTCATCAGGTGACATTCGCCGGGGCTCTGTGTAATACTTACTTTCATCACAATCCAATCTCCTAAGCAGCTTGAAGTCAATTTTGGCTTCATGAAATAGAACAGCGTTGTAGTGCAGTATTACAAACTCACTAAACCCTTCCAGGGTCCACGAAAAAGAATGGTACTGTGTGTGCAGGCAGCAAACACAGTATCTTTAGCTTTGGCTGGAGAAGTTCCAGCCAATCCCAAGGAGTAGAGATCTGTTTCATGCTATTCAAGGGCAGAAGCTATTTTAGCTTCATGCTATTAATGGACTAATTTAGTTATTTTATTATCACCTTTTTAAGTAAAATTAATGATGACAACATACAGTTATTAATGTAAAATGCATATGAAACTGTGAAAGCACATGTTTTTCAATAATTAGATTGCAGTGAAGGTATCACTACTCCAAATTGTGTGCCAGCATATAAATCTTTTGTGTTGGAGAAGGAAAACCATTGTTCATTTCCTTGAAGTACTTTGTTTTCTCAGTTGCCACTTCCAAATAACGTGCAGCAGAGAGTGTGGTATGTTTACATCACAATGAATGCTGTAACAGACAGATCTCTGATACATTTTCCAAAATCTGCTTTTCTTTACAAGTTGTTTCTGCACATCCACTGAATTTCAGTATTCTACCTGTTAAACAGGTTTACTGAATTAATGATGCTTTACCTTACCTACCAGAAAGCATTCCTCAGCTAAATAGCAGTAGTGAAGGCACTTCTCATGCCATTCATCTGCATGAGCTGTTAACTCAGTTATTCTACTGTTAACATTAAGTTCATATTTATTTTAACTACTTACTTGTTACTTTTTGTCATCGATTTGTATGTTTTTAAGTGAAACATATAACATTGTTATTTCAGTCCTTCTCTGCCTGTGTGTCTGCTGCAGGAACAATGTAGACATGAACACATTAATTCAGTGAAGGGAAAGAGGAGAGGATACCCTGCACACGGGTTCTGAGGAGGCAAGGTCTTTCAGTTTTTCTGGGGCTTTGATCTTTCACTAAGCAACCTGAATATTTTATTTGGTATTCTGACCTCTAAGAAGAGCTAGTTTGAGGCCCTTTAATGGGCCATTTCTGGGGAATGATCATTAGGAGCCTTTTTTTTTTTTTTTTCTGAAAGGAAAGCTATTTATTTTTTAGCTCTTTTTTTACTGGGACATGTCAAGTTGGTATCTGCTTGGTAACCTCTGTAGTCTCTGCACAGCTTTCCTGTGATTTATCTTGATCAACTAGCGTGTGGATGGCACCTCTGAAGATATTTTATTCGCACAAAGGAATTGATCTCTGATTAAACCTGTGGTGATTTTCCCATTTCTCCATTTCCCTTACTTTAGAGGAACTCTAGTTTATTTAGTAATCCCCAGGTTATGTCTGAGACCTCATGTGCTAGGCAAAATCTAACTTGGTGGAAGAATTTTTCTGTTTCTTAGTTAACTCAGTTCAGCTGTACTGGGGCTTGTCTTTATTGACAGATTTTGCTGGTTTGTTGGGTTATTTTTCTCAGTAAATGAAGCTTAACTGGTGTGTCCTCCTCTACTCTCTGTCCCTTTCCTCTTTCAGTTGTGTTGAATTTGCATAACCTTGTGAACATTTCGTTTCATCAGAAATTATTGCAAATATGGGTCCCCGGCGGAAAAATGTGAAACCGTGCTCAGTGAACAGGGAAGGCTCCGAGTCTACCAAAGCTGATGAGCCAAAAGATTACATGAACCAGCTCTCTCATGAAGTGCTTTGCCACATTTTTAGGTGAGCTTCTTCCCAGAAGTCAGTTTGTTGTTTATTTTTATATTGTTTTCTACTTTTTCCCCCCCAGTCTGACCTGCACTGATGTTTGTGTCATGTAGTATTCAGAAGGTGTAGATATACCACAAGTGGACTGGATAAGAAGGAGTGATAAATGTTTTTTCCAGTCCCATTTGGATACTTTGAAAATTAATTTACGTGAATGTTCTGAAAGGTAGAATGAAGAAGAAATAAATTATGTAGTTCTGCTCACCAGTGTGTGGTAGCAAGTGTTTAAACAATGATTTCAGTGCAGAAATATATCTTGGCTAGTACACAGTTCAGGTACGTGTTTTGAAATTGTTGCATCTGCATCATAGTGCACAGAAGGGGACTTGGATGAGTGTATAATCTTCCCTATAATTCTTCTCTTGGATGTTCACTTATGCTCATTATAGTCAAAACATGACTTACAATAAGTTCTTTAAAAACAGCATCTCTCCAAAATGTTTGCAAATTGAGCATGCCAGTATGTACTAGAAAATGAGAGCCCCTTTAATTAAACCATGTAGAAATTATAGTGGCAAATGATTTGGTCAGCATGTTTATTAGAGAACTAAAGCATCTCTCCATTTTAATATTGTGTCTGTACCTTAAATATGCTACATTCAGTGTCAAAAATTGATGAGTCATTCTGCTTAGCAAAGTTTCACACTTCATATGGATCTGAAAACTCTATTTGAATTAACGTTATTAGGCGTTAGAAATCCATTCATTTCTGTAGCCACGCTTGGGATGTTCTTTACTTCAGAAAAAGTCAAACAGGATCCACCTTTGATAAATCAAAGGGATATTTTTTCCTTTTCCCCCAAGGTACCTTCCCTTGCAGGATATCATGTGCATGGAATGCCTGTCCCGGAAGCTGAAGGAAGCAGTCACTCTTTATCTGCGAGTAGTGAAGGTGGTGGACCTGTGTGCAGGCCGTTGGTGGGAATACATGCCCACTGGTGAGTAATGCACTCGCTCAAGACGTGACATTAAAGTGGTATTGAGCAGAACTGGCAGTGCAGTGCTGCTGTTTGTAATGACGTCTGCAGGGTAAATTTTCAAAAGCCATAAAAGGAGTTAGATGTTTAATATTCCCTCTGACTTTTGTGAGATTTGAGTGGCTTCCTTAAGTATGTGGTTTGGAAAAATTTGTCTGTGTGTGTGTATATGTATATATACATATACACACTGGATGTTACTGTAGCAGAAACTGGGATTCTCTGTAGCAATCTGTAAATACAACCTGTGTTTGTCTGATTATTGTAAGGGAGTTAATCCAAGGGTTAATCCGAGAAGAGGCTGTTTGCGTGCAGGCAGGAAAAAATACAATGGAATGAGAGAGCAACTCATCTGCCAACACTTAACAATGTAAGAATAAATAAGTTTTGATGTCACACCTCAAGCCATCTTCAGATCAGTAGATAAATTTGGCAACCTAGGTCAACCCTGTGAGTATTAGGATTTCTGTTGGATTTAAATTACACTGCTGGGGTTTGTTGGGGGAGAGAGCTAAAATGAGTGAATTCTGAAAGTTAGAGGATCTGCCAAGTTAGATTTATTAGGGATGCTATCAGATAGATGGATAGACCTAACCTAAGATAGATGTAAGTACAGGTAACTTACTAGTTTAAAATCCTTTTTATGTTTTGTCTTATGTTAAATAATCCTTGGCTTTAAGAAACTGTCACATTTCTTTGAGAATTGAGAGCTGTGGTGAAGAGCGATGAACTGCCTATCACTGATCCAGCTGGGCATTTTTGCACCACGTAATTGATAAATGGAATTCAAGGAAAGGTAGAGACACTAAGCCTGACAGTCTGCAGAGGTGCTTCAGCTGAGGAGGCAGAAAGTGTAGAGAACTCAATAGTCAAACCTACAGCAAGCCTGCAAAATTCAAGGCAGAAGAGTATGTAGGGCATGATTTCTAGAATCTGGAAGTAGAAGACAAGCCATTGCTTCATGGAGTACATCTTTTGACACTAAAATTTTATACTACCATATAAAGAGGGTAGTGTATTTGGTTTTCCCTTTACAGCCAAGGTGTCTGCTGTCACACAAATACCAAATCTGTTGTTGTCGTCTTAGGTTTCACCGATTCCAGTTTCCTAACACTGCTGAGGAAGATGCCAGACATTGAACAGCTTTATGGTCTCCATCCCAGGTATCTTGAAAGACGCAGAGTCCGTGGCCATGAAGCTTTCAGCATTCCTGGAGTTTTAGAGGCTTTGCAGGCCTGTCCAAATCTGCTGGTGAGTGGTTAGAAAACAGAGAGAACCTCCCTCGGCAGCTGAGGTGTGGTGCATGTTAACAGAGCAGAAGAGATGTGGCAGGGACTTCATTGCTCCCAGGGCTTTGTGTTCAGATGTGGGCTTTGTATTCAGATCTGGCTGTACAGACTAGCAGTTAATTGTGACTATATTTGCAAACGAGTACTGTTTTTAGTTGCACCAGTGGGAATCACAGGTGCCCTTAAGTTTGGGAAACGAACTAAAACTCGGATCCCTCTGCTTTGAAAAAGACAAGTTTTGCTACGTATCAAAAGTGAAATAACACATTGCATTATGTATAGTGTGTTATTGAGAAGCTTACATGGTTAAGAGGATGTTGTTGCTTGAACTGCTGTTAGAGCATTTGCTTTGCTTCCTTTTATCCAGGGTGTTGAGACCTCTCATTTAGAGCTGGTGGAAGCTATTTGGACATACATGCCACAAGTTCACATTTTAGGGAAGTTTCGTAATCGTAATGGTGCTTTTCCAATTCCTCCTGAGAACAAGCTGAAAATTCCTATAGGAGCTAAAATTCAGACTTTGCACTTAGTAGGTGAGTGTGGTAATGGTAGTTGGCTTCAACCCAGGTGAATTTAAAGGATTTGAAACTCTGCAAGGTTGTAATTCTTTTTAAGAGAGGGAATTTGGCGTGTGGCATTTTTGAAATAAGACTTGCTATGTATATGGTAGCAGCTCCAAAGGGCAAATTCTAGAAAACTGTGTTGACAAACTGAGGTAAAGAACTTGTGTTTAGTTTAAAATGGTTACAGCTTTTCTCACATGCCACATAGCAAAGATTTCCTCTTTAAAGCCAGAGTGTTAATCCAAATAAATTTATCCGAAAGTTTACAGTTTAAAGCTTGTTTAAAATGTTTTGTTTATGTATTATTAGGGGTGAATGTCCCTGAGATTCCTTGTATCCCAATGCTGAGGCACCTTTATTTGAAGTGGGTGAGACTCACCAAACCACAGCCTTTTAAAGATTTCCTTTGTATCAGCTTACGCGCTTTTGTCATGAGGAACTGTGCCGGTAAGAGGGATTCGTATATGGAGGTGATGTTTTAGCATATAGGAAATCTGATTCTGTTCATGCTGCATAAGCACCAACTGTAAATGGAAATCTTAGAATGCAAGATTCTGAAAACAGCCATTGTTTTGTTCACGGTGTTGGGTAGAAATGTATCCCTTTCCTGTAGATTATTTGGTGCTATGCGGTTCTGTTCATTTCCTGATCTGGATGGATATATGTGGACATTTTTATGGTTTTTTTAATGTGATATGTTCAGTGTTAAGCAAACAACCTTCTTTTTCTGTATTGGTTTGTTCTGTGTAGGACCCACAAATTCTTTGAAGTATGTTCCCTTAGTGACAGGCCTGGCTTCTGCTCGAAATCTGGAGCATTTAGAACTGGTTCGTGTTCCATTTCTTGGAGGACTTATCCAGCATGTGGTAGAAGATAGCTGGAGATCAGGTATGAAACTTCTGATCCCTCCTACTTCAAACAAACAAATGAAAATATTAGCAAATACTGGAGTCATGTGAAGCTTAGCTTATTTGTCTGTAGCATACCCTTTCCTGATCATCATTTTAAAGGTATCAAGTTTGGAACTATGGTTATGGTGCTAAATATATATGTTTATTGAGTATTGTATCTTTTAACTGCAATTAAGTCCTGACTGATAAGCTAATCTTCCAGTTGCATTTGTTGGTGAGCAGAACTAGCAGGGTTGGAGGGGAGTCAGGTGCAGATATGTGTTTTATGGATTTGCTAAAAAAGATGTCTTGTTAATTCATTTGTCAAGATAACACTGGTGGAAATGTATAAGGCTTAAGGTTGTGATCTGTGACTGAAGTCAAAGAATGTGGTTTTGTTTTGTTCTTTTGTCAGGTGGTTTTAGGAATTTGCACACTATAGTTCTGGGAGCTTGCAAGAATGCACTTGAAGTGGATCTTGGCTACCTCATCATAACTGCTGCACGAAGGTCTGGGCCTTTAGATCTTTCTTTTCCCCTTTCTCCTCTTTCAAAATAAGTATTTTTGTAATAAAGTCCAAGAATGCGAAGAAGCAGAACAGCCTTCAGAAATTTAAGGAATAAACATTTAAAGTTTATGTAACAGGAGTATTCTGTGCTTGAAATAATTGGAGTTATGTCTGTTTCTGAATCACTTTGTGTCATAAGCCTTCTTCCTAGACCCATATCTGAAAAGCACGGTGCAAAACTATATTGCTATGTAACCATCAAATACTGCCATAAAGATAAACCAAATATACTCTTAATCCTGCCATTGTTGAAAGAATATTTTTTTTTTTTTTTGTATTACAAGAATGCATCTTCTTGGGTGGTTTCTATGGCAATTGTGTGTTGGCATGCCTTTTAATAGGAACAATTCTTGATTGCATTCAGGTTGCATGAAGTGCGGATCCAGCCTTCCTTGACCAAAGATGGTGTTTTTTCTGCTTTGAAGATGGCTGAACTGGAATTTCCACAGTTTGAAACTCTTCATCTAGGATATGTTGATGAGTTCTTACTACAGTGTATGACATTTTTTAATATACGTAGATTATTTGACAAATATAAGTTGAAGTGCTTGCAGTCATTTTCTGAGAGTGATTAAAAACAATGTTAATGTGCTTGTATTGAGGCTGTTGATCTCATACAACCAAATATGGTTTTCTTCACTTCCTGAAACTTAGTGAAATTGAAAGATCCTCAGCTTTATTGAACTGAAGGAATAACCTGATCCATTTTGTGACATTGGGCTGAAATAGGGAGTTAGAAAATCATGCTCTAAGAGGCAACTTTCTGAAATTTACTGATGCTATCTTTGTCGTAGGTAAAATGGCAAATGGAGACTTAGTGAAGTATGGCTTGGCTGATGTGGTTGAAAATCCAGGAATTATTACAGATATTGGTATGAAAGCTGTAAATGAAGTTTTTTCTTGCATCAAGTATCTG
Organism: Actenoides lindsayi; assembly: GCA_025331215.1. NCBI lineage: Eukaryota > Metazoa > Chordata > Aves > Coraciiformes > Alcedinidae > Actenoides > Actenoides lindsayi. Next base: position 8,221 of record WTSP01020541.1, read on the forward strand.
GTGATTTACAACTGCCCACATCTGCATAACCCAAATAATTGGATCACAGGTATTGCACATCTTTGAAATCTTACAGGTATAATTACATGAGTTGCTGTGATACTGGAACAGATTTTTTTCTGCTCATAGTACTGCCTCTTCTGTTTCTTACTACGTACAGTAGATGATGTGTGGTTTGCAACCATAATGATGCTGGTAATGGAGATACAGAAGATGCCCACTCTTGAATCTGAAAGGCGTATAGTGAAAAATAAGTGAGGTGGGAATCCTTCAGGAAATGCATCTCTTCTCTTCCACAGATCATTCGAGGTGGACCCGACTGGTTGACCTCACCCTGGTGCGATGCCATGCGATAAAGCTGGATTCTTTTAGTCAGTTCATTGAGTTACTGCCAAGCTTAGAATTTATTTCTCTGGACCAGATGTTCCGTGAACCTCCCAAGGTGAGTCCTTCAAGGAATGGTTTTGCTTTTTATTGTTGCCAGCTCATTGGAAATATGGTCAGCTCCAGCTGTTACACTTTCTTTTGGAAATTGTAATTAATTAGCTTGATTAATAAATACCTTGGGTTTGCAGTTGCTATTACCATGATATCTTAGGGAGAAAGCTACTGCTTCTGCAGATGGGAGCAGTGGCAAGGTATGATCTTATATGAATATATCACCAGGAAATAAGACTCACATCGATTCTGTGTTTCTGTTGAGGTCTCTTCTACTTCTTCTTTTTGCTGCTGGTTTTGTTTGTTTCGTTGGTTGGATTTTGTTTGTTTGGTGGGGTTGGTTTTTTTTGTTTTGTTTACAGTGCTAAGGGTTATGATTTTGTGGAGGGTGAAAAGAGGATACTGTTCCCCTGCTGGAGTGCTTTCAAAGCTCAGAAATTTTATTTCTTCACATCATCCCCTCTCCCACACTGCAACACAAATCTTTTTAACAGCTGTTGCAACGTAATGAAATCTGCCTATGTAAAAAAAACTGCTTTCTTTGATCATTAATTCTGTCTTGAGGCTACTGTGTTCTGGAAAGACTATATAATCTGCTATTTGTACTGATGTAATTTGATCTCATAGCAAATGAAATACAGTTTAATAAAGTAAGATTATATAGTTTCTAGAGTTCCCTTTCATTAGGAGTTTAATGGAGTCTAAGTTTTCTGGTTGCCAGACTTAAGATGGACTTCTGCAATGGGTAGCATAAGGAAGTAATAGGGACAATTTTCCTGTTCTTCATGTGTGTATTGTTCTGCTCTCATGGATACTAGTGACAGAACACTTTTTCTGTCAGCATGAGGATATGTTGTTGAGGTAATGTGTTGATTTTTTCAAATCTTAATAGTTGCTCTTTGTTTTCAGGGTTGTGCTCGTGTGGGCCTAAGTGCAGGCACAGGAATTGGTGTCTCCTCTGCCCTAGTCAGCAATCAGAACTCCAACAACGACAATGACAACAACAATAATCACCAGAATAACAATAATGCAAACATCCACCACAACAATCACCAACACCCAAATGACCAGAATGAGGAGAATGAGCTGCGGCAAGATGGTCAAGCTGAAGAACAACAGATTGCTGCTGAAGGTAATCTCTGATCTTTGTCAGTCTTTGGAGGGAGTGATTGTGGGTGATTTGCATTGCCACTCAAATAGGGCCCTAGAGAAGATACTAATATATGTTGAAAACTAGTTGTTTTTTCAGTTCCTGGTATGTAACTTTAGTCTGTTCTGAGGCCTGTTTGCATATCTCTGATACCTGTGTGATAAAAGCTCTCTATTTTGTACCGAAGAGCTGTTACAGGCACATCAGTATTCAAAGATACCTGTCAATGCAAGTGTTAGCAATGTAGAGGTCCAGTGTGATACTCATCTGTGAAGTGTTTCTAGGCTCCTCTGGTCAGAGCTGGGAGTATATGCCAGTGCCAGATGGTCTATTTTCAAACTTGCCCAGCAATGGTAGAACTCATTGAAGGGAATGAATATGTAAATGTTGTTTATGCTGCTCAGTGCTGTAGAACGAGACTTTTGAGGAGGAATGGAAAATTTGGAAGAAGTAAACCCCAAAAGTTAGGCTTAGGCCTTGGCTAAAGATACAGAACAAATCTGTGAGAGACTTTGTACAATCTAGAGACTCGCTGAAGGAATCAAGGCAGCAATTATTTCTTAATGATTCACTGACTCTCTGTGGGTGCCGGTTGTTTTCCTTCTGTGCTTAGGCACTCTATTCCTTCTGTTTCCTCTGTTTGACCTCATCTTAATCTTTTCAGCACTGAATGAGATGGAGGAGGTGGCACAGGAAGAAGGGATGGCTGCTGGGCAGGGCCAGAATGAGCTCCCAGCTCACAGCCAGGCTGTTGTTCCTATGGAGGTCGATGAAGAGCAAGCAGGTAACTCTGCTTTGGGAAAGAAATTACTTTTTGGAATCCCCTTCTTGTGGGGCTAAATGTTTCAGTATAAGTCTAGTTTTGGATGGTTTTCTGAGCTGGGTTGTCTGGTGTGTTTGGAATAATGTTGCTAGCACAGCTTACTGCTGTGAAAGACTTTATTCTGTTTCAAAGTCTGTTTTACAGACTTTTAAAGACTGTTTTACAGTCCCCAGTTTACTTCTGCATATGGAGTAAAATATCTTGATCTTAAAACCTTATTTTTGTGCCCAGTATAATAAAAGTCGGAAGGCCTGAATGAGCTTTCCATGTTCCTATGTTGGGGTTAAAGGCCTTACTTCTTTCACTGCAGAGTGTGGATTCTTTTTTGGTGTTTTGTTTTTTTTTTCCCCCTCAAGCCAAAACGACTTGTTCCAGTGTTAAATTAATTTGTATTAGTGACATCATCAGTGACACACATTAGTGACATGAGGCAATCTTGATTTCTTTTATAGCCACTATTTGCTGGACAACATAATTTTCTACTAAATATGCCAACAACATGAAGTAACATACACGTATGCTGGATCTGTTCACTTTTTCAAGATAACTCCTGAAAAGGTTATTTAACTTCGTGTTCATTTCTTGTGTTATTCACAGGCAGATATGTTGTTGTGATTGGCTAATTCCTTCAGTTAGTAGCCAAGAGAGAAAACTTACAAAGCACATTTATACTGAAGCTTGATAATTTGTGCTTCTCCTTCCCACTTCTAATGGTGGGATTTGGAAGGATAATTGCAGGCATTCTGACCGACATTTCTGTCTTTGTGGTGGAGGTTTCAGGGACTGGTTATAATGCATAGTTGTGCAGTTACATGTACTGTTCTGGAAGAACCTTTAAGCTGTTGTGAAGCAGAGAAACATTACAGAAAACCTGTGTTTTGTCTTACATTGGGACACTCCTCCCCTTCCAAACTAGAATGCTTTAATGCTGAAATGCAATGTATTGCTTTTCTCATATTTGAATTTTAATGAGGGAGACAGAGAATGGGTGGCTAAATTGAATCAAATTAATCTCTTGTCATTTTTTTCAAGCAGTTCTAAAAGTTCTTCAGCCCTTTAATGCATGCTTGGCTTATTTTCACATGAACTATTGTCATTCTTCTACTGTTTTCAGGACCAAGTGGCATTCAGCCTGTTGTAAAAGCAGCACCTATTACTGTTCATGATTCAGACAGTGAGGATGAGGAAGAAAACCTGGGGACTTCAAGAGCCTGCATCTCTAACAGCATTGCACAAAGTTACTCAGATGGAGAAGAGAAAAGCAGAGATCCAGTGGAAACTAGAGAACCTTCAGGTGCAGAACAGATGGGTTCCTGGGCACTGTTAAGCAAAATTTATTATTAAGCTTCAATCTTTCCATCTTGTTCAGTTTTATTTCTAGCTTTGTAACAGGCATGCTTGTTTGTGTGCCCCCTGCTCTTCCTGCTACAAATCTAAAATGAAGGTGTAAATCTTGCTCTGAGTTCTAATCGCAGAGTCACTGTGTGGAAATGGTGCTGCACTGCTTTGTGTGCAGAAACCTGCAGCTCCTCTCTTGGATTTCCAAGTGCACAGAAGTTACCATGTCTTTGAGGCCAGATTTGCAGCTATGCTGTCTATAGGATTCATTTGTCAAAGCATTGCTGCTAAAAAAAGTGACCACTGGGGCAAATGCTTGAGAGTTTTATGTATCTTCTGGTTCATGGGGGCCTTGTGGGAGTGCCCTTAAGGGGACAGTTTAAAATATCTTTACTTTCTTGGGAGCTTTGGAGGTTAGTTAGAATTCTCAGGGTGATGTTCAATGCTGTTGTCTTCACTTCTGAACAACTCTTACTATTCCAGCACACCTATATGTGTATGTATATTATTATGACTCATTCACGAGTCAGAGGCCTAGAACTTCAGGGTAGTATGACATCTGTAGAGAGAAATAGGAAAGGCCATGTCTTGTATTTTGAATTCACTGCTCTAAGCTACACTTCTGTGGCATTAAGTCTGAGTTCTGGTTCTGATGCCATCTGATGCATGACCTTTCCAGCAGCAGAGATAACATGCTACTTCCTGCAGTTTGTATTCTAAGTGAGGTAGCTTCATCCTGTACAAGAAAGGAGGAGAAGTCAAATTGTGATCTATAAGTAATTGACAGATGAAGTACACAGACTATTAAGACATAATGAATATTTAGCTAAGTAGCTAACACAAAAAATCCTGCATTGTGAAGTACTGAGAAATGCAGTGGTCTAGTACTGGTTTAATTTCTGCAAAGCCTAGGGCATATCAAAGCTGTGATGGATCAGGTATCTTCCTGCTGTAACTAGCACGCTCCCTACACACTTCAGAAAGGCTGGTTTCCATATGGACATCTGTAGAGTGCTGTGCTTATAGTGTAGTTGTCAGTTCTGGTTTCAGGGTCGAAATAAACTCTGTTTGGAGACAATTGGAATAAACTTTTATAGTGAAAATAATATCTTTAATTTGAGCTTGATTTAGTGTAATTAGCTGAGAGGATTAATATGCTACACATTACGTTCCAGTTGTGATTTGTACACTTATTTGCTCCTGGTTTTTATTCATCTCTAAACTGAGGCTGCTGTTCCCGATTGACAGCATTTTCCATACCCAGGAGGGGGAGCTAAGGATTGCTACTGAACTGTAAACTTTAATCCTATCTGTGTTACTATTTAACTCCTCAGATGCATTCCACATATTTAAGAAAACAGAAGCCTTCTACCAGTGTGTTTTTCATATTTTTGCACTTTGGCCTTTTTAATCAGTTAGCTTTTTTTGTGAAAATATCAGCTTCTCTGGCAAATACCTATCTAGTTTACTGGCAAACACCACAGCACATTACTGCAAAAACAGCTGCAAGACATTACAGAGATTCAGCAACGCCTAGAAATGTTAATTCCTCTAGGCTGCCTTCTGTCTTAAGTCGTCTCTAACAGAGTAGCACTTGACATTTATTTAAACTGTGTGTTGGGTTGTCTCATTGTTCTCTCTTGCTTGACTCTTCCAGTGAGTGGTAAAGGCAAGACACCCCTGCGGAAGAGGTGCAGTGCCAGCCAAGTGGGCCAGACAAAGCAGTTCCATGCTGAGGAAAGCAGCTGTGAGAAAGGTTGTCAAGTAACGAGCGAGCAGATTAAAGCAGACATGAAAGCGGCAAGTGACATGCCTGAAAGGAATAAAAGCAAAGATTCTTACCCAGGTTGCAGTAATGCTACAGGATCGACAGGAACATCCGGCTCCTGCAATGCTGTTTCTCCTGGCCCCGACTGTGCACAGACAGCTAATAGCCACTCTGCTGGCACCAGCCCAGCACTTGGAGATGAATCGAGGCAGTGTGTCTGCTCACCTTGTAAAAGTGAAGGTTCCAGTGAGAGAGAGACTGAGGAGAGCTCTGTCTGTTCCAGGTGTTCCTGCTACAAGCCCCAGGATGCCCAACAAAGGACTAGTGGGTGTTGTGATGGGGAATGCCCGTCCACGAGTGGAGCCTGTAGGAACGGGCCAAACAGCACTGGGTCAGATTTTGCACTTAGGACTCTGCCGAACTGTGGACCTGCGGGAGAGACAAGTGATGGGAGGACTAGTGGGAGTGCCTGTGGGCCTGCCAGTGAGGAGGAGAGCACACGTTCACAGCGAAGGAGCTGTGAGATGGAGTATAAAGAAGAGTATCCTCGCCGGCCGCTAACAAGAGCTAGAAGCAAGCTGTCCCATGTCCCTCTGGTGTCGGAGTCAGGTATGACCTATGTGCCTATACTAATTTCTGAGTAAACTACTGTGCTGGCATGAGACAGTAGTGAACAATTGCAACACTCTCAGATAATACTGAAGCTAAACATAAAGTTTATTGGTTAATAATTTAAAACTAAGTGGTTTGTCAAAGGATCAGAATATTGATGGAACAGAAATGGCTGACTTTGCTGCTGTAGCTAGTTAAAATAACAGATCTCTCTGAAAGAGTGACAGTGACTCTTTTTTCTCCTTACAACTATTTCTGTATGTGTTATCCACACATACTAAACAGTGTTTCATTTACTCATTTGAAAACCAAATGCAACTTCTTTTGACAGCTTCTCTCTTTCTCTGAAGGCTGTTATTCATTGAAACATAAGACTGTCTCCCCTATTAAAATTCTCCCTTTAAAAGGAAGAAGGCAGCAGGTATGCTCAGATCTTAGCAAGAAAGCACAAGTTAATAACTGATATTTTATCAACCAGTAAAGAGAGCCATAATTATAACTGAGCCAAACATGTACACCTGGTTATTGGATTGTACTTCCAAGTGTATCAAACTTTTGAAAATTCTCTTTTTATTCAACAGGTTCATGCCTTGCATCATAGAAAACAAACAAAACAATAAAATAAAACCAAAATCCTGAAGGGCTGGAATGAAGCCAGAAATGTTGGGAGAAAAGAATAGATAGGAGAATGGAACTTGTTTCTTCCAAATATACTTGCTTTCAAGAATAATCATCTTAGACTGCCATAGCACACGTTGTAATTATATCCAGGATTCTTTGAGGCTCTCTGGCAAATAAAATGGAACGTGCTAGTTGCTGAAGTGTATGAGTCGGAGGTAGAAAGGATTGCTAGCAAATTCGCATCTCTGTTAACATGGAATGATTGATACACACATGTCCTAGTGTCTTTACAGTTTATTGTAATGTTCCTAAGTGTTAACAAAACCTCAGTCACCTAGGATATTGTCCTGTAACTAGATGCATCTCAGACTGAAGAAAAGATCTTGCTATTACATTTAAAAATGTCTGTTTTCTACCTTGCCTCATTATGACTAGTAATTAGTCTACAAAAATCAAAAGAAAATACTTCCTCTCTATCCTCATCCATTACCAAAACATGAAGTGAAGCCAGTCAGACTTAAGTATTAAATTAGGGTATCTTACTGAAGGTATCTCTGTTTTCATGTTTCATTTGTTAGTCAGGAAAAAGATCTGCTCTGCTCGTGAAGAAAAATGTCTCAGTATTTCCTGTACTTAGTGTACACAAGTCAGAACTGTTGTCCCTGCTCTGTACAGTTATGTGTGTCTTTATACACTTATTTTTGAAGTATCAGGTGTTAGCTGGTACTTGAGACAGAATATGAGACTTGGATGTGTAATTTTTATCTTTTACATTTTTGTTTAATAAATAGGACAGTGAGAGGGCTCCTGCCTTGCTGTTGCAGTGCTTTTCTTCACTAGGATAGGATACACAACTCAGTAGAGTATAACCTGAAAATGCTTTCTTACAGAGTTGGAAATGCTTTTTCATAAATAGCCTAAAAATGTGCCTTTGATATGACTGCTGTTATTCTAGTAAAAATGACATTGTGTTTTTTGGCTTCTGTAACAAGCCTACGTTTGATAGTAGAAGTTTGGTTGGTTTTTTTTCTCTGAAATGATTTACTCCTCAAATGATTTACTGACTCAAGTCAAATATTAAAGACAGTGAAATTTTACAAAGTTTACATTATCACCACAGACCAGCTGGCTAGAGGACAACTTGAGTGTGTAATTTTGAGTTTTATTTTAGTAAAAATGTAAGCCACGCTTTCTTGCAATAAATAGAATAAAACTAACTAAATGGTAGCATGGCATGGAGTAGTTCTTATATAGCCTCTAATATTTTGCACTTCTTTCTTGATTGTGAATGTTTGTGAACATGTTTTAACAAAGTCGATGCTTAATTTTAGTAAAATCTCATTTTGGTCTGTTAATCACAATTAATTCTAGTTTGTTCTTTTTTTCTCCCCTCTTACTGTAGGAAGTAAGGGTGGTCATCTCTAATAGTTTTTTCTCAAAGCCTTATCTTTTAAATCAGGCAGGAATTTAATGTCACTTGTGCATGAAAGGGTGTAAGGAGCAGCTTGGGAACATCAAAGTATTTTTTATGTGAGCATCCTTTGCAGTATTAGAAAAACTTAGTTATAAAGAGAACACTTTGAAGTAGTTTGATATTATTTCTACTATTAAAGCTATTTTGGTTCTTGTATTTGTCGATAATGTTCTGTTTGCTGCAGAGAACCAAGTGTAACCTAATAATTATCTTCTGTTCTTTTCTGGGCTTCACATCTTCCTGTGAAGTTGAACTTGTAGGTTCAGCATTCCTGTGTTTTCATCTATAAACAGCACACCCCCTTGCCCCAAGTTATTTAGTGGGAATGAATCTGAGCAATAAACCTGAAAGTGAAGGAAAAGAGATATAGTTGTTTTCAAGCCAGACAGGTATTTTGATCTGCTTACATAAGAAATGTATGTTCATATCGGGTGTTTTCAGCTAGGGAATGTCTCTACTGTTACCCTGAAATGTAAACAGAGGAAAGACTTTTCTGATTTTGTTTCCAGAGGTGGCTAAGCCAAAACCCCGGCAAACCACGAAGCGGAAAAGGACAGCTGACAAGTCCACAAGTACAAGTGACCCAGTCATTGAAGATGATCATGTTCAAGTAAGGTCTTTTTCTTCACTTGCTACAGGTTTATCAGCTGGGGAAGCTCATGAATAATGATGTAATTATACAAGCTTATCTTCCATGTAGAGCCAGATGAGTTGTAACTGACATTGCTGCTCTCTTTGGTCTTAAACATGGACAGGAAATGTCTCTCTTAGGGGCAGTGATACTCTGGCCTGCAAAGAACCAAGTATCAGCTAAAGCTAGACTTGAAGTTTGTCAGATGCTCGTGGCTATAGTGCTGCATGAAGTCCTGCCTTCCCACAGTATCCTTGATGTGCAGGGGGAAAAAAAAATATTCTCTGGCATTTATTTTTGAAATGACAGCATAGACTAGTGCTGTTAAAAGACAGTATTAGATTTGTAATTACCTCTGGACATAGCGACTCAGCTGTTACTTTTCAGCCTGGAGGTTCTCTTGGTATATAAGTAACATGAGGTAATTCTTCTGCAGTGAAGATCACTCATGGGAGGAGAAATCGCAGGATCTGGCTTCGCTGTATTGATTGTATTGTTTACCCACAGTTCATATTCTAGCTGAGCATGGGGTTGCTTTGGAGCATAACTCTGAACATCTAACTTCAGCTTCTTTTCTGAGTTCTGCTGTAGAAGAACCTGCCTGCATTTACTTTCCTCTCTCTGTCCAGTGAAGAACTTAGATTTACATTCACAAAGGCTTTCTTAAATCAGTGTCCCATAATATTTTTCTGGTTTCTAGGATGCGTTGCAGCTTTTGTAATTAGCATAAAATACATTTTTGGGTACGTGCTTTTTCTTAAAATATACCATTTTGAAAGAACTGTATTGTGAGTTTGACATTTTTTTAAAACTATCTGTGGTTACAAGAAACAGCTTCAATTGCTGTAACGGAAGGAACCCATTGCAGAATGCTTCCTTTTTTCTCTTTACATGTTTTTACTTTGCTTTAATAGAACTCTGGTTACTCTTCTTTGGATAATTGGTTAGCTTTATCCTTGGGCTGCTAAACTTTGCTAACATTTTTAGTGCTAAAACTGAAAAATTCTGATAAAACCCCCACAAAAAATCCTTTCTCCCTGTGTGCCTGCTATTGGAGATGATTCTGCTTGATGGGTGCTTTATTTTACTACCACTGGTAGTGCACATAAAGGATTATATAAGTTATGTGTATAATTTTCAACCCTCCCTGTGAGGTGTTTCTCTGAGATAGCCCTGGTAAGACACCTTGGTATGGGGAGTTTAAACCATGATTCTCTGCTGTACCTTCTTTCTGTGTTTTAACAACTGTTACTGTCCCCTGCTTTTGTCATCATGGTTGAAAGACAGAAATTGAATAGTTCAAGAATCTGAAGTTTCCGGCAGATGATATTTAATTTTTCTGATAGAAATTGTGCTTTCTGATATGACTTCTCTTTTAATCTTGTGAAGATGTTCTTTTGAATTTTGTGATGTTGCTGACCACAGGGAAGTCTTTTTTTTTTTTTTTTTTTTTTTTTCCCCCTCAGTAGGCCATCAGTAGCCTAGCTATCTCAAGTACCTGATTAGTACCCCATTAATATTCTGTATCAGGCAGTATCTTTTAAAATTCAGGGGTTTGTTGATTTTTTTCTTTGTTTTTACCCTGTCACAGATATTTTATTTTTTCAATTTTTACCAGGTACTGACTTTGAAATCCAAAAACCTTGTTGGAATCACCTTGACCAATTGTGGAATAACGGATTTGGTACTGAAAGACTGCCCCAAAATGATGTTCATACATGGTATGTAGTTACTGTCATGTGTATCTCCTCCTCCTGGCACTATTAAAAATCTTTGAAAGAATTAAAATCAGTTCACTGCCAATTTTGAATTCATCACATACTTTGCTATGTGTCAAATTGATGCTTAGAACACCAAAAGTTACTGCTTCTCAGCTTGAATGCCTCTTTCCTTATAAGTCATAACAGGTTTAATAAAGATTAATATCTGAAAACCAACAGATGAAATTATATGACAGTTAAGAAGATGAGATGTTTATTGAAGAGTGATAATACAGTAATTGGAAGTTGATGAAATGAGTTTGAGTACCTTGTTTTTTCTCTCCTTTCTTCCTGCTTCCATAGATTATTTAGCTGACATGATGATACTTTCCTCCTTGACATGATAAAAATCTGTTCTGAATTATGGCACTTAGGCTGCTTTAGATTCCCATGCCAGGGTGTGGGACTAGTCCTGTATTGGAGCATTGGGTGATTTATTGTTTTCTGCAACATCTACACTAGATAACGCTTTTTCTTTTGAAATATGAGGTATCTGTACTTAACAGAGAATAAAGAAACGCTTTTTTTATTCCAGAATACTTCTCAGAACATACATTAATTTTGTAACAAAGGAGGAAAAAAAATGTTAGATTTAAATTTGACGTGGCCTTTTAAAAGGACTCTTCTTACACGTTCACAAATTAAAAATTAAACTAATGGGGAAGAAATTAACAGCTAGCCTATTTCTTCAATATACTGAAGTTGCCAGCTCTCCAAACCACTTCAGTAATTGTCTGTTACTTACATTACTTGTTTGGCTTCTTTTGAAACAGTTGGCTTTGAAAAACCTCTGACAGGAGGCTTCTAAGGCCTTTCCAGTATTATCGTTCTATTTTGTTAATAATTTTGTTTGCTGATTTATAGCTACAAGGTGCCGTGTTTTGAAACACTTAAAAGTAGAAAATGCACCAGTTGTCAATCGGTTTGACTATGCCCAGTGCAAGAAGTTAAACATGGATCAGGTTCTGGATCAGATTCTCAGGATGCCACCGGAAAGAAACAGAATCATTTATCTTCGACCAATGCAACAGGTACACAACCAACTTGCATTTAATCTTGAACAGACCTGAAGTTCTCCCTGTATTCTTTCACCACTCTTGGCTTCATGTGGTTTTCAGTTACTGCAAGAAATGTAGATGTTACAATAGCACAGATCTGAGAAAACATCTTTATTAAAACTTTAGTCCATGAAGGCTTTTATTGCAGAATCTGGAACTTGGATGATACTGAATTCTGAGGTTTAATGTTACCATCTCCAATACTCATTGCATTAGAAAATAACTGTAAAAAGTCATGATGCATTGAGTTAATTCCAAACTGAATAACTAGAAGTAACTGTAAGAACCTGGATGCTACTAAGACAGCTTGTAGTTATGTATAAGCAGAAGCATGACATTTAGGTATCTAAAATCTTTAACCCATGTCCTGTTAGATTTAATAACAGCAGTTAGTGGTTTGAATATGACTTTGCTGAAAGCTGTATCCACTTTTGATGCTCAACAGTGTTGCAAGATAGTTGTAGTACTGGGAGCCACCCTGTCCTCCCCCAGATTACGTATAGGAGATGTAAGTGCTGACATGTCAGGAATTGTTGAGGTCATTGGGCAAGTAATTAAGAGTGCTTAATTTAAGATCCAGAATGTTGTTTGGGTTTTGTTTCTTTTTTTTTTTTACTTTATCCCTCTAACCAGATCATTCTGTATCATACTATGATTCTGCTTCTCTCATGTAAAGTAATTCTTTTTCTGGCTTAGTTTCCCTGACCAGCAAGGGAAGGCTGGTTTGATGTAAAAGCCAGCTTTTCTTTGAAACCACATCTCTTGCTTTAGTTCTTAAAGGACAGTGGTAAGACAATTAGGGAAAAAAAAAACAAAACCAGCCAACCCCAAAAAACCAAACCCCTCAACCATAAAACAACCCCTCCCCCTAAGCCAGAGACAAATTCTGGGAAAATGAATGTAGTTTAGACCATTAGGAATTTCATGAGAGCTTACTTACGTGTTGGAGTTGGGAAACACGTGAGAAAATAGAGATTTCCCATCAAACCCCACTACTCAAGACCCATTCTAAAAATCACATCTCTTTGTTTCTCTTGGTTACAAGTCTTTGTTTGCTGCCTTTTACAGGTTGACACGTTGACCCTTGAGCAAAAGATATTTAGTGGCCCTTATCCGTACCACATTTGTATAATTCACGAGTTCAGTAACCCACCCAATGTCCGCAATAAGGTGCGAGTTCGGAGCTGGATGGACACAATAGCAAATATCAACCAGTGAGTAGTTGCCCTTCAGTAACTTTTATAGGAAAGAAATTCCACCCTGATTCAGCAGCTACAGCTTCAGCCAAGCTGTAGACTTGCTGTATTCTGTTAGCTGAAGCTTTAAAAAATGGTTTGTTGACCAGCAAATTTGTTGGCTTCCGGATGGCGCAGGCGTGATGTAGGCTGTCAATGTCAAGGTGTAGCTAACGCCAAGCGTAGATTAACTAAACCTCACCGTGTGAAAAATACTGTTGAATTCTCCAGTTCTATTCCATCCAGCAGTAATGCAATTGCACATTGAAGTATTTGGGATGGCTGAGGACTATCTTTGAATCTCAAAACTATTTTATTTTATTAAAATAACTCCAAGAAATGATGTTAGTTTCTGGGGAAGATGATGTGCAATCAATATCAGCTCCTTACTGAGGAGCAAAAATTCCCAAGAGCAGGGAATTGTACACAGTGATTCTCATCCAACTGCTTTAAACCAGTGGTTTTATTGTCCTGCTTTTTCACTGAAATGACCAAGAGAACAAATTTACTTCTGAAGTTTTGCTTAGTTGCAGCTAGGTTGGATTATTCCTTACAAGCAGAAAACTATTCTTGAAAAGTAACTTAATTGGTTTCTCATCCAAACCTTACATATGCTCAGTGGTTACACTCAAAAGTGAAGGGGTTGCATACTGGGTTTGTGTGAGGGTTGTAGAGGAGTGTTTCTGTGGATTCAGGCTCATTAAAGGAAAGGTTGTGTAGTAGGATTCTCCATTTGGTTTTTCTCCCTCCCACAATCATATTTCCTATCACTACTGGCTGTAACCTCTTCCTCCTTCTCTCTAGAGAGCTTATTAAATATGAGTTCTTCCCTGAAGCTACACGAACTGATGAAGACCTGAAGAAATACACTAAGTACCCTTGGGGACGAGATATTTATACTCTAGAAGGTGAGTGTTTGTAGGGAGCTAAAGGCTGATAAACAGTCTCTTGCTATAAGTAACTGCATCAAGTTACAAGAGACATGAATAATAATTCTTGTGAAGGAAGTGGAGGACCTTTGGCACGGAGTGGGGGAATTGGAGTGAGGAGGTGCTTTTCCTGCAATAGTGACCAATCTGTGATATCAGTGAATTGATGAAGAATGCTGGTGCTGCAGGAGTGACATTGTCATCTTCATATCCTCATCCTGTCTGTCTTCTAGGCATTGTGGATGGTGCCCCATACTCCATGATTACTGACTTCCCATGGTTGAGATCCCTGAGAACAGCAGAGCCAAACAGCTATGCTAGATATGACTTTGAGGATGATGAGAGAAGTGAGTGATCTTTTTGATGTGTTCAAAGAATTTTTAACTTGCTCTTGGTCCCAAGCTGACAGTGCATTCCTTTATTTTTCAGCTTTCTAATTCTTATGCTATTTTTGGTAGACTACAAGTAACTACTTGTAGCAGTGTTGGGAGCTGGCTGAGGAGGGGGTCCAGCAGAGTAGAGGGCCATAGTACCACAACAGTGTTATCAACCAGATGGAGATCCCTAATACTGAAAAACTTGGAGATCAGACCTGGTGCTTAGCCTAAAAATGTGACAGGTTTGTCATACTCAGAAGCATGTGCGCATTTAAAACACAAACAAAACTAATGTGATGTGTAGACCCAGGTTCTGTGGAGTTTGCTGGCATTACTGCTGAAGCTCAGCTGGACTGCTGCCTCTGGCTTTCAGTTGTGGAAGGGTGGTAAGGTGGGCTGAAGAGAGTCCAGCAAAGAGAAGTGAGACTCACAGAAACTTGAGAGAAAAGAGGAAAGATCTGGCCTTGAAAACTCTGGAGCAGAGGTGATGTGGGTTAGAGTTTAGGATAGATCTGCCTCTTTCCATTTAGGAGCTTGTCTTGTAAAATATTACAGTAGGCAGTTCCTAGGGCTTAATTAAGAACGTTGCTTGTTAGTAGGGAAAAATATATTCTTCCAGTACATAATTAGGAAAACCTTGGAATCTCCTTCATTAGAGGTATTTTTAATTGACATAGTTTTAGATATTCTTATCTAGCTCCAGCTCAAGAGGATGAAGCTCAAGAGGATGAGGAAGAAATCTTTTCTGGCTATACTAGTGCCTGATTTTTTAAAAAATGTTTCTTTTCTTTGAATCTGCCTCACAGACTTTATACTTGTAGTTCAGTATGTACTTTGAATAGTGGAAAAATTGATATCTATTTGATTTAAAACAGTAATTAGATTAAACATGATGTTAAAGCCATAAAAAAAAAGACTGCTGCTTTATCCTTAATTACTCTTGTTTATAAAGCAGTTAAGTGACAACTGAAATGGATTATCTGAAAGCATGTCAGATAAGTCTCAGGGGAAGACTTTAAGTGCTGGGATTCCCTTCACTTGCAAACATATGGACTTTGTGTACATTGAGTGAGTATTGGATCTAGCAGAAGGTTTAGATATGGGGAAGGCAGAACCTTTCCTGCTTGAATAATATCCCTTAAATGTGGCTGCTCAATGGGAGATTTTTCTGTTTGCTTTTTTTCCCCGAGACTTATCTCACTGAATACAAAACAGATTCATTGGTGAATTCCTTTACAGGAAAGATTCTAGTTTTTATTCTTATGTGCCTTCCACAGCTACTATTTATGCACCTCGAAGGAAAGGACAACTATCAGCAGACATCTGTATGGAAACAATAGGAGAAGAGATCTCTGAGCTACGCCAGATGAAGAAAGGTGTATTCCAGCGTGTGGTGGCTATCTTCATCCATTACTGTGATGTCAACGGGGAACCAGTAGAGGATGATTACATTTGAGTGGATACTCTCCCTAACCTGTCATCTCCTCCTCAGTTCTGATTGGCACTGCTGGCCAAGAAAGCAGGTGGATTCCGAATGCAAAGCATTTTCATGCAACGCGTACTTTGCAGTTGTTCTCACGCAGTTTGGAAAAGAATATGTAGTAAATGTATAATGAAAAGTAAAAATTGTATACTAAGATTTGTACATAGAGGAAAGAAAAGAAAAACTTCCTAATACTGAGACTTTATTTCATATGTTTATACAATTTAATTTAAATTCCATTTTAATGAAGGCCAATAATTGGAAACAGGGAAGAATATTTGAATTTTCAACTCATACAATTCATAGCAGTATTTTTTTTTCCTTATAAACAAAATCTCATTTGCTGTGTTCAAAAGAGTCATCAGCGTCTCTTTTAATCTGTGCCTTTTTCTTGAGCATTTAAGAGTCCAGTCTGAGTAAACCTGTTGAGCACAATCTTTGTGTCTTGTGTGCATTTTTCAAAGGGAGAAAATTATTCTACAGCTGTTTCAGAGAAGGCCAAAAGCAGGGAAGAAGAGGTTAAGCTGGTGATCTGTGGCAGCTCCTAGAGTTCATTAAAATCTTTATTTTGGGAAAGTTAAAAAAACATATTTAGCACCTTAGAAACAAGATAAGTTCTAAAGAATTTTGTACCATTAGATTTCATATTAATAGTTTGACTCTGATATAAAAAATAAGTTGCTAATTGTTGGTTCCACTCTCTTTAACATAAATCTGTACATCCTAACTGGCTGAAGGCTGAATTTTGCCTTAAGACAGGCAGTAAAAGAGGTGTGTAATTGCTTAGTTACAGCTCTGTCAGTACAGGATTCACCTGACTCAACTAGTGAGCTTTCAGGCTGACTCGTGCTCACTCATGAATGCAGATTTTCCCTACTGTCAGTAAATGGCTCTTTCCCCCTGAATGCTTGTTTTTATTTTACCTAGAAAATGCCTCTGCTTCCATAGATGTTTCGGGTCTGTCCAGAATCTGCTGCAAGTCCAGCATACAAGTGGAAAAAGGCACAAGTTAGTATGAAGCCAGCTGCCTTGTGTGCTGTTACGTGTCCATGTGCCCGCAGAGCTGTGAGCGCACAGCCGCACCCCTACCTCTGCCTGAGCTACTGCTCCTCCTTTTTATAAGTTACCAGCCTAACAAATGACCATTTACTAACTTACTGTGGTAAAAGCTGTCCAGCAAATAGTTCATAGCCTTATACAGTTTTTACACATCATTGTTAATGAGTTTAATTGTTGGAACTTTGGCATAAATGTGGCTAATGGGGATTTCTAGGAAGTTCAGCTGCGTAGAATTGACGAGGCAAAATTGCCTGACACAGCAAAGCCAGTGTGAGTTTTGTCTGCAGCTGTCCCTCTGTGGAAGTTCTTGAGGAACTAGAAATAGAGGAAGGTAATGGTGCCAAATGGAAGCAGCAAGAGACTGGGGACAGTAGCATTGTCTTGCATTTGCGCTCTCTGTTTCACGGGAGGTGGAGTGCTAAATGGTGATGGTGTGAATGCTGTTGAATTCACTTCAACACAGAATCAAAGTTAATGGTTCAGCTGCAACATATTTAACCATAAATAATATATTCAGTGTTAGTCAGACAAAATGTAATTGTGACCCTTCCTAGAAGTGTTTCAAATAATCTGAGTCATCAATTCACTCATGCTTACTATTTTAATACAGCACGTACAGGAAAATGTTACTGCGTTTTTAGAGTATTGCACCAGATCTCCATCTGGTATCTCCAACTTTAGCCTTTTGAAGAAGTATTTATACAAATAATGTACTTATTTATATTCAGTATTGCTTTCTGTAAGCTATTGAACCTTGCAGTAGTTTTCACCTCTTTAACAATACACCCATTTTACACAGAGTAGCTAAACACAGTGCCTGAATTCATCGTGTTCATCTCCCAAGAGCTCTGGGTGATGGAGGTGGTGTTGTGACTGTATCTCGGACCTGGCCAGGGCTCCAGCTCTCTTCAATAAGTTCGGTATCTGAAGTTGAGGAAAGGGGCAAAGCAGATTAAAAGAACTATTTTCCCACTCAACCTTCTTTAGTTAAATAAATGAAAAATCATTACCAGTACAACAACAGGCATAGCTTGTGTTAGCAGGAGCTGCTGTGCAAACACTAATTTGCTTGACACTCTGGTTTGGGTGGTGGTCCACTCGGGGCAAGCGCACACACTCGGTACTCTGTCATCTCCCACTTTGAAAGCTGTCCCAGTTGTAAGGGCAGCAATTTCCTTGATTTCTTTTCCACCATGAACAAAAAGTTGCAGTTGTCATTTGGGTTTCTAATTTCTTCTTTTGTTGATCCTTGAGTCAGTGCTGTAGGGGGATGTGTGTTGGTAGCAGAGACTGCTCTGACATCAGCCCCAATTTGCTGAGGGGATGTGCAGTTGTCATGAGTGTTTTCTTTTGCATGTTGTTTTTTTATTTTGTCAGCTGGAGCAGGTCACCTACAGCAATCAACTGCCTGCAAGAGCAGAGGAACTGAAGCCTGGTAAGGAGGATGAAGGTGATTCACACAACCTTCATTCACCTGCCAAGCCGTCTCTGAGATTTCTACAAACCCTCGAGGGTTGTCGCTGCTTTGCGGGACTTGGAACCTAACCCACCTTCGCATCTGCGCTCGCTCGTTCGCCTCCCTGAGCCGCTTTGCCACCTAACCCAGCGCAAACCAAGGGCCAGGCTGGTTCCGCGCTGCCGCAGAGGCTGCGCAGCCCATCGTCGCCTGGCTGGCTTTGGCAACGAGCGGCGGCGAGTGTTAGCCTGAGACGTGCCCGGGGGTTGCCGGACCCCGGCGCTGGTCGCTCCGCAGCCTCGGTGCCGGTGAGCGGCAGGGGCCGCTGCCTGCCGGGGCTCCGCGGCGCGGTTCGTCCCGTCCCGACCGTGGCTCGTCCCGACCGCCCCTCGCCCGCCGCCTGCCCCGGGCCCGGGCGCTGAGCCGCTTTTGTCACCGTAACTGCCCTTTGTGTAACCAGGCCCAGCTTCAGTCCATCGTCTTGGAATGCAGGTTCAAGTGCAAAGGCGATGGCAGGAGCGCTTCTTATATAAAACAGCATCTCGTAAACTTTCAGATACTTTAGGTCCAGGAAATTACAGCATAAATTTTTTTGACCATTTAGGGGAAACGGAGGCTTAGAATGAAGTAATTTACAGTCAGGAATTGTTCTCTTGTTTTTCTTTTAAATGGACCTTGAAGTATTTCTTTCTTTCAGAAACACTTACCGTGTGAGATGCAAGTCCTTTTCGTGACGTGGGTTCATAACCTCATCTTGAATTAAGATCAGCAAAGAACAGCTGATATAAATAAATACCTTTCTACCAGATCTCTAGGTAAACTAAGTAGAAATCAATCACTTCCTTTCCTTTTTTTCGTGCTTAAGCAACTTGATTCTAGCAGGTCATAAAAGGTACAATAGGGTATATTTAGACATTGGAAAGTATTATGTATTGTGCCATCTCAAACCTCTTGCATGCCAGAATGTTTTAACTGTCTCTTTTAACAGAGCTTGATGTAGTATCTAGAAAAGGTGATACTTTATGTCCACTTCATTTTCTGGAGTCCTATGCATATCTCAAAAAAACCCTATATACCATCTGGAAAACTATCGCTGCTTTTATAGAAGTAGAGGTAGAGATGCTAGGCTTGAGAAACTCTGGTTTGCATCTTCCTGATTGTAAAGGGATATGGACTTTTTTTGTTTGAGCTTCCTCCTTCTGTCTCCGTTTTGTTTCCTTTTAGAGCAGTCTGCTATTCAGTTGCCATGTCAAGCCCTCATGGGCAAGAAAAGGTTTCCATTGGTTTGCCTAGTTGTTAAACTTTCCTCAAGCAGCAGCCCAGATGCCATTTGTCTGTGTGCAACAGACTTCCCTCTTCACACTGAAGTCTGGTCTGACACCTCTCTTTCGGTCTCTGTCAGGAGGAGCAGGCTGCTGTCACTCCAAATAAGATGGCTGAGTAATCCTGCTCAGTTCGTATTTCTACAACAGAGAAGACTCCAGCTGGGGCTTTTAGCTTTACTGTGCTCATGTGTGGCAGCTTTGGAATGACTTATGAAATCCATTTTCAGCCCACTTAACAAACGGTGATATTTGCATCTGGATATCAAAGCAAACTGTTTGCTGGAGTTCAAAGGCAGCTTTGCAAACGTTAAATCTGATAGGTAAGGAAATCGGCAAAGGAAGCTCTGATACAAGTGCATAATCTGTGTCCCCTGCTTCCTTCGTGTGCTTTGCATGTGCGTGGCTTCAGGGAAAAAATTAAAACAGGGAGGATTATCTTCCCGAGGTTATCTCTGACTTCACTGTCCTTGCTCAACAATGAGCTTCCTGGGTGGGTTACCTTTGTTTGCCTATAGCACAGATGCCCGAGTCAGAGGGGTCTCTTCTTGAGGTCACTGGAGTGAAGTAAATGCTTCCAGGGCCTAATTCAATGGGCCAAAGGCAGATGTGTTCACTAGCTCTCCACTGACTGGAAAGCGAGTCTGAGTGGCCTCGTGCCACTGTGGGCAAGTGCTTGAACTGCTTTGTACCTCTTTCCCCACAGTAAGTAGGGGTAATAGCTTTCGGTACAGTGACTCATTGCTCTGAAGTGCTTCATTTATGAATGAAGCAACCCCCACCTTTCAAGGATAGGCCATTCTGAAGAAGAGCTACCTGAGAAATGGAGGTATTTCTGGTAAGGAAGATACTTGCAGAACAGTCATTTACGAGAAAATATTCAGGATTGTGACAAGAAGGGCTGTTAAACAAAAGAATGCCCTTGTTTCTGCAGGACAGAGGGATCAAAAGCAGAGGCAGAGGTTAGGACAGCTTTCTCCTTCAGCAAGTATTTCCCATGACAGTCCGCAGTTTAGATGTGAGCCTTTACAAACAGAGATGTAAAGGACATAAGAAAAGCTGTACTTTGGCACTCTGGTAGCGAAGAGGCAGGTGGCAGGGTTTAACTGTTGCATGTAGTTGTGCTCTGTGGACAAGCTACCAAATCTGTGGCTGACCTGGAGGTCTGCAGACAAGAATCTGAGGGTAAGAGAGCATAATGACAGTCCCGCGTTGGCTGCTGATCTTTGTTTGCAGAGGGAGGACAGGGGTTATCTTTTAGGGTTTGTTAGATGAAGGGGCACACTTCAGCTGTAAAAACAAACAGCAGCCTTTTCCCTCGGTTTTCAAAGCACATGATCGTGTTTCTCAATGGTCTGTGCTGGCCAGCTCTGTAATTGAGGTGGATTTCTTCTTGAGAATGCTTCCTGATGTGGTTTAATTCCCTTATCTATCTCTCAATCTCTTCCTCCTCTAGGAGCGACGAGACACAAAAACCACAGATTTTATGCTACAGTTGGACTCTGGCTTTGTTGCACTCCTCTTTCCAACTGATTACTTGGCCAAGGAGGGAAACAAGCAAGCAGAGGTTATCATTTAAACATGCCTAGTCTAGCAAAGGGCAAAGAGTCTGGCACTTTGAAATTGGAAATGAGTTGTGCTCACGGGTGAGACTGTACAGAGGGAGCCAGCACTGGCAACACAGTCGGTGTGGGCTCTCAGGGGTAGATAACTCCTCTCTTGGCTGCTCTAAGCTTATGCAAGAGGAGCACAGATGTTCACAGCTTGAATTTCTGTGTGAAGATGATTGCCAATAATGATCGTGGGATTGACACTGAGGGCTGAAAAAGGTGGTGACAAGTGAATTGACTCTTTCAGAAAGTTTAATGACCGAGTGTAATAGCAGGGCACAGTCATGGAAACTGGTATAGAGTAAACCTATCTGCGTTCGTCTGTGTAGTCCTTAAAGTAACCCCTGGATTAATGGCTGTTGTTCAATCACTGGCAGTAGTTATTGCAATAATGCTGTAGACTCTCCTTTTATGTTTTCTGGTTTTTACAGATAGAGGGATGCCCTTGAACAGGGTTGGATCTAGAGATTAGTGATATGAAGATGACCACTGATAGGGTGTGACACCATTTCACATACTCATGTCAAAAGCCAAGTTTGGTGGGTGGGATTCAGCTGTTGGGAATATGAAAATAGATTCATTACTGAGGCTGCTGGAAAAGTATTTAGTTCTGATAGTCTGTCTGAATTACTGCCTGACTGAAGCACACCCCATGGCACCTGGAGGCCCTCACTTGGGGCCTCCTTAATCTTGACTTTGAAGAAGCCTTCAAAGAAGTCAAGTGTGCTACTTACTGTGCAAGGAAATAAATTTTCCTCTTGTCCCAGAGGGCTGAGAAGCCCCCTTCACAGTATCTCTGCGAAAGTACAGATCTTGGCACTACAGCTGGTGTGTAAGGAACATCAGCTAGCATTGCGTTCCCATTTTGTGGTGGTCCAGGAAAGATATTTAGGGTTTCTCTGGGCTATTTTAACAATTGATTTCAAGAACATAAAAAGATTAATGAAAATCATAAAAAAAAGGCAAAGTTCTGTAAATTGTCAAATAACATGCACATTAAGCTCCTCTGCCAGTAATAAGCATGTGTTTGACAGGAAAGATTTTGCATAGGCAATTTCAGTTTGGTTTAGCAGGAAGTAGTGGAACTCAGATACTGGGTAAATTCTAATTGAACTATGTCTGCTATTTTTAACTAGGTGAGAAAGTTACTGTGATAAGGTAAATCTTTATAAGATACTGAGTGAGTATGTGGTTACTGTGGATTCAGAAAGATTTAAGGTATACAAAAATTGAAAGCGTTTGTATATTTTTATTGTGTTCGTATTAGTAGGAAAAAAACCCCAACAGGTTTATTGCATTTTGGCTTGCTAGTACTTGGAGATGGCTCAGGAAATCTAGTGCAGAGAAAAAAGATTGGATCCTAAACTACTGAAGGATTTACGATTGACAGTTACAGAATGAAAATGCTCTCCTTGGCTTTAGTGTTTACAAAGATGGGTGAGGAAAACTCTTCAGAATGACGCAGAGTCTGCTGTATGTGGGCTGCCTGCTCCAAGAAACCATCATTTTACTGGCATTGTTACGTATTTTTATCTGTGCTAGGAATTAAATGGACACGATTTGGACCCAATTGGTTAGTTCTGTTGCACTCTATTAAGTCAGTCTGACGCCAATAAATACCTTAAATACCTTTTGATTCTTCCCCATCTTTCCTGAGCAGAGCCATTTTTGAGTGCATTCCATTCTAAGAGCACCAATACTATAGTCAGGTTGAAGGTATTTTTTTAGTAATACCTAAACTGAGAGGTGTTTTGAGATGCAGAAAAACATGTAAGTACAACTAATACACTGTTACTGACTATTCACAGAGCTCTTGATTCCATTTAGGGGACAATAGGAGAAGGCAGGGTAAAATAAAAGCCATCTGAAGTGTGCTGAAGTCAAAGATGTACATTCTCCCTGAAATGTCCTTTGTTATAACAGAGACTCCTGGAGGACCACAGTTTCTAATAGAGACTCTCTGGAGCCAGGGATTCATGCTGCTCAAAATCAAGATGACCCAAAGAATGGTTTTCATTGACTTATTTGAGTTCATTTTGGTTGCTAGACCAGCATCACAGTGACTCTTGAACCTGGACTTCTTCAGGTAGCTGTGCTAGGCCAAGGTGTGGTCTCCTGCGGTCACAAGTAAGTCACAGCTTGTAATGAATTTAGCTTATTAATACAGTAGTGCCTCTGTAAGCAAACAGTGGCTGTATGTGCTCTGCTATCTGCTTGTGACTAGAAACATGCAGAGAGCAGAGCACCGAGAAAGGTTTTCAGTGTGCAGAGTTTGTTTTCTCTGCTGGAGTCCTTTGCACGTGCATACTCTGTGTATGGCCTCCCTTTGAAGTGGTGTGGGCAAGAGGTAGAGATGCAGTAGAAGCATCTCTACAAACACCTCACAGCTCCAACACTGTCAGTCCCTCTGTTTCCACTGTGAGCCCCTTCTCAGCTCTGCTAACACAGCCCAGCTGGAGTGGAGGCACGACGGTGACATGCTGCAGTTGTAATGTAAATGGAAGTTATTTACTCCAGTTTGAAGCCACTGTGGTAGATAGTTTCATTTCTTATTGTAGCTAGGCATTGGATCCTGCAGTATGAGCAGGCCACGTATTACATTCCTGAAAATGAAAAGGGTTTTGAGGATTTATTGAAAGCATTTTTCTAATTGTTCTGCTGAGATATTGTTTCTTTCTTCTTTTTTTTTTTTTTTTTAAATTTTTTTTTTTAATTTTTTTTTTTGGCCTTTCCAAGACTTAAAACTTAAAATTATTTTC
>WTSP01020541.1:32268-94001 GCA_025331215.1 Actenoides lindsayi
TTTTTTTTTAAATTTTTTTTTTTAATTTTTTTTATTGCCCTCTCCAAGACTGAAAACTGAAAATATATTCAGTGTTGAAATGTGGATAGGATAAATGTGGAAGGGACATTTGCCCATAAGGATTCATCTGTCTGCATGGTGTTTATGAGCATGACCTGCTAGTACACTTGGGCTGCAGCCATATCTCCATACATCTCACTAAGCAACACAGCTGCTGACTGCCTCAAGCACTGACATTTACAGAGCATGTATCATCCAGTTATTGCTTCACATCCCTCCAGACAGTCTTGATCATCAGCTAATTAAAGTGTATGGCCTCTCCTGCACTCCTCCTTGGAGCTTCTGTTTGGTGAACACAGCTTCCCATCGGTGACGTGCGTATTATGTCTGAATTTTACTTTGCAGCATGACTGTGACAGTTTCTATCTGCGTAAACTATCAGAGACATGGCAAGCTGCTCAGTAGAAAGGATAGCTCACCTCATGGTGTTGGGCACCCTGGCACTGTCAGATGGCCCACAGTTTTTGTGTTACCCTGGGTTTTCAATCTGCATCCTGAAGTAGTCAGCCTATTGCTCTGTTTCCTTCTTTCAACACAAGTAACCCCAATGCATCTTTGGATTTGCTTGTCTGGGCACATGCCCTGCTATGAAATGTTATGAAATGCAAGATCTCAAAAAGAGTTCTGGAGACGAGAAAAATACAGAAATATGGAAACACAACTGTGTTGACAGATCAGCTTCCTGAAGACAGTTTAGCAAAGGCCCAGCCAGCCAATTTCTTATTATCTAGCTGTTCTGCTAGCACACTACCTCTGGTGAGGAAAAGTGTAATCAGTTGTAATAAAAAAACCAACCCAACAGCTACAGCAGGCATCGTGCTTAACACTTCTGAGGCTTACTGCGTTGAAAAAATGTAGAGTGTTCCCAGACAGTAAATGCAGTGGTGTGGTAATTTGCTGATGACTACTAGTTTATTTATGAGAAGAAATAAATATATGGAAGGAAGGAAAGGAAGGAAAGGAGGTCCTTTTTTCATTCAAATTCAATAGGAAACTCGGAGGAAGAGCTGCACAAAATTATATCTGACTCCTCATTTGCAAATGCCTGTTTTGAGCATTGACACATTTTGAGCAGTGACATCTTTCCATGTAGACAGCAAGAGATGAGGTGGACACAGCACAGGTAGGGGAGAAAGAGGTCTCAGTAGCAATCTAAGCAAAGCATGGGGAGAAAGAGAGCCACTGCATGAGAACTGGGTGCAGGAGGCAGGACTGTCTGGGTAGATAAACCTTAGGAACTTGTACTATAACCGAAGAGCTCCTCACGATCTTCAGAGCAATGGGGCCAGATTCTCCCTTGCTGCTATAGCTGTTTGAATCTATTGTGAGGCAGGTGGAAAGTGTTATTTGGTAGCATCTTAGGTTTTGAGCGAAAACGGTACAAGAAATGAGCATGAGCTGGCATTTGCTGCAATGTACATAGAGGATTTTTTGTTTATTTTTAGAAACAGCCAATGCGTTACACATTATTCAGCACAGGCAGAGACTCTGACACCACTAGCCAAAATGGTCAATGGGAATATGAACTCAGAGGCTACAGGAGCAGCTACCTTTAGCAAAGAAAATCAAGTACAGATCCTTTCCATAAGACAGCTTATTTCCTGTAGAAATTCTAACATTATTGATGGTGGACAATGTCAGTTGCTGGGTTCACAGAAGCGTTGTTGAGATATGTGAGTTATTAAGGAGGAGCTGCCAGGTGGTTCATGGCAGGTTTACTGAGTCCAACAAGCAGTCAGCCAGAGATGACTCAGAACGTGAACATTTTGTGTTTGCTATTTCATTCAAATATGGTGTTTGGAATTGGAGCCATTTTTCCAAACAGAGCTGTTGACCATTTTGGTTAGTGAGCTACTGTTCCCATTGATAGAGCCTTCTGAACATTGCCCATGAGTAAAATTCAGTGTTGAGAAGCTCATTTTAAATTAAGAAGAGATATATTACTGAAGCACATAAAAACACAGGAGAAAACAACACTTCAAGGACAACAGGAAACAAGAACACCATTACTATAGCATCCCCATGATGCTCGTTCCATATCACTCTGAGAAACTTCACACCAATATCTTGATGCCTTTTAGTGGGGACAGAGAAAAGCTTTTCTAGCATTTCTTTAAGAAATTTCATACTTGAGGTGAAGCCAAGACGTTCTGCAGTCTTGCATACCCAAATCCAGACAAAAACGCATGCGAGCAGTTCCACAGAGGTATAGATGGTAGAACTGAAGCAGCCCTGGATGGATTAATTCCAAACTTTAAATAATGGCCTATTAATTTATTTTCACCCACTGCTTTGTTTTGGTGTTTAACAATAGAGTTGAACTGATAGTGAGTTCCTTTGGAAACACAACCCTGTAAAAATATCATTGCCAAACTTCCTAATGATGAACCAGGAACTGGCTCAAACTGTCTCACCCTCTCTGTTCAAATAGCTCATGTTCTTCCCATTAACACCCATCACTACAAACACCAATGGGTTGTCTCTTTCTAACTGCTAGCAATTCTCTCCAATGGTGTCTGGCTGCTTCTAATTAGGGCTGTTTCTGCCCAGTGTCCTTTTGAATCCTAAAGGAAAATGATGTGAAGCTTTATCAGTGACTTTTATGTGGAAGTAGTATTTAAAGAAGTTAGACACCATGGCAAGGAAGCCAGTTGTTCTTATCATGCACAGGGTTTTTTTCCTACTTAGCAACATTTTGGTTTGTTCAAAGCAGGATTTGTTTGTTTGTTTACAGTAAATACCTGTCACATAGCAACAGAAATATTACTAAATAATAATACATATAATGTTAAGCTCCTGGGTCTAGAAGCTTTTAATGAAAAAAACCCAAACATATTCCTGATAAAAAATAATAAATAATATCACCTTTTCTTTTTACATTAAAAATATTTGTACATGATTACACAATATAACAAAGTACAATTTCATTTTCTAGGCTCAGGATGGCATCTCTGGGTTAGACCTTCATCTAAAAAGGGTAGAGGCTTGTAGTCTTCATCCTGCTTATCTCCCACTGCATGAAAATCATTTTCCCAAAGTTGCGAAGTCTACAGCCTTGCCTACTCTTTGCATGCAAAGGTGGAAGCAGCTCACAAGGAACATTGCAACATCTACATGCAGGAAGCAGCTTAGGACTGAGATCTTTTCAAACAGAGGTGTGCATATGGTGATATTTGAAAGTCTTGAAATTTCTTGCCTCAACTGGAAGAGAACAGAAAGCAATTGAAAAACAAAGATGGAAAATGTAAGTAGAAGTCTGTCTTCCCAATGTAGCTAGAAAAGTTTTTTTAGATGGTGTATTTTTTCAAGATGGCACTTGGTGATCTATTACAAACTGACTCTGTCTCTTGTCCACCTTCCTTCTTGGTAAGAATGCCCGAAGTTGCTCAGATGACAGCACTGACAGCTTGCCTGGGGTTTGAGGGCCACATCCCATCCGTTGGCCTCTGAATGGCAGAGGATGACCACTGTCTTTTAGCAGCTGGGCTGGATTGAAGCAGCACTTGCAGGGCCTTCTGTTCGTGGTGAAGTGTTTCTGTAGGTCCCACTCCAGCTTGTCAGGCACTGTATACACCCTATGAGTCTTCCACCAATGAACTTGGCCAGGAAACACAATAAAAGCATTTACAAAGAAAGCTCTGTAGAGTAGAGTGAATCAGCAGCTCATGCTGACCTTTCACCAGTAACTATAATCAAAGGGCAAATGTTTCCTCTGCTTTTGCTAAAGAAAATCTAGTGCTGCTTCTCTCCTGATAGCATCTGGTCGCTGGCGAGCAGGATCTTGCGGGGATAAAGCAGGCGTTCAATCTCACACCATGTTAGGGCTTTAGCCAGAACTTGTGAGCTTTAAGATCATGATATCACAGGACAGAGAGGTGGCTTGTACACAGATGGCAGCTGGAGAGGGAAAACAGAAGCCCCTGTACTGGGTGGTTTGTATCTGTGCTGTTTCCTTAACATTGACAGAAATCATCTTGCTCCTGGAGTAAGGCTCTGACGCAGCCATATTGCCCAGCTGTCCTTGCAGATACAGGAATGTCTCCTCAGCTGTTCTGCTCATGTACGTTCCCATGCCCCCATCAACCTACACACATGCAGCTGGACATTCATATGAAGTCTGTGCAGGAGGCACCATGACAATGCAGATAAATGAGTTTTCATAAAGTCCTGCTGCCTGTGAATCCTTTGGGTATCCTAAGCAGGATCTGTTCCTTTAGCTGGGCCATTCCTCTTCTAGGACTGTGACTAGAAACAGGACTCTTGGGATTCAGGGTCATTATGGATGGGAAGCTTCTCATGTTCCTGATGATGTCCATTACGTAGAACAGTGTACCTGGGAGTGGAAAAACATAAATATTTGTTAGTGCTAGTTAAAAGGACAAAGGTATGCAAAATTAGTTCTTGAAAACCCCAAAGTACATCTTAAGACAGTACATCTTCCAAACATCCAGATTCCACATTAGGCAAATGTGAATCCCTACTTTGCTCCATGACAGGAAAACAAATCTTCAGTTTCATGCAGTCAAGGCAATCCCTAAAACCCAAGAACCATGTATCTAAGGTGCAGCTTGTAATGAGAGGAAATCAGGTCAAAGAACTAAAAGACACTGATCATCTGTGGATGGACTAAGCTGAAGGCACTTCAGTTAATGTCTTCAATGCAAGCATTTAAAGAATTATTTGAGACTAGCTTGGGAAGTGAATGCTGTTTAAAATTAAAATAAGACCAACATTCTGGGGCATTTCCATTTACAAAAGAAAGAAGTATTTGTCTGTCACAACATTGGGGTGATGCTAATTCTAGTATGTCTTATCAAACCAGCGCTGTTCAGGTTTTATGTCCTTTGGAGTTATCATGTCATGTATATAGCTTTCTGATATTTTCCCAGGCTTTGGGCCAGATATAGGAAAGCAGAATTCAGTTGTAAGGACTTCCACATTATCTCTCACCCTGTGCCTCCTCTACCAGCCCATTTCCTGCTGGCCATCTCAACGTGGCTTTCTGAACAGAACCATTGATAACCATTGATGTAGTTTGCTAATGACATGTAGCTCTTTTCAGTAAGTGGTGTGCAATGCTTAGCAGGAATAAGCAGATCAGAGGTGAGAGCAAAAATGTTGTCTAACTGGAGTAAAACTGATTTATCACATCTTTGTAGAATTTTCATATCTAATCACTCTTGTTTGAAAACTTCCTGAAAGGTAGAGAGCAAGCCAGGTATTTTCCCTTGGCAGTTCATTTCGTTTGAACTAAAGCTGAACCAAACCATCCTTCGAGTAGGTCCAGAAGTAGGAAGCTGCAAAAACAAATGTAAGAACTAATTTTTCCCTAGTCCAAATGCTTATTGGGGAAATCAAGTGTCTGTTAAGACTTTCCTCTCCTGAGTGTATGGAGATGTGGATAAATTATTTCTCTTAGAAATAAATATCCAAGACATACCTGCGATACCTGCATCACAATAAAGATTAAAATAAGAAAATAGAAGAATGTATCAGTTCTGCTGTTAGCAGAGGGAAAAGAAGTACTGTCAGCCTCAGGATTTGTTTGAATAATCATTAGAAAAAAAGGTCAGGAACTCCTCATTGTCTACATACTAAAAACTGATACTATGACATCAGTATGCTTGGCATTATTAATCTGGACTTAGCTCCTTCTCCACTGAGTATACTTGGGATTTAGGCTGCTAATTAAGGTGCTTACAATGCCACTGGAAGGTCTCAAGTAGATGATCTGAATGTCCTACAAATGATGTACCTGTTACTTTCAGTAGATCAGCCATGGACTCAAAATGAAAGCTGGGGTATAAACAGGGTATAATTCAGACAGGTACTGCTTGTCTGAATTTTCCCTGGTGATATTTCTGGAGGAATTTACCCTCTAATGTACTACATACTGTTTTTCAACATGGTCAGGCTTGGTTGCCTTAAGGCAGGTCACCATCTGTGCAGATGTATCCATCAAACATACTCCCTTAGTGCCCCATCATTTCCAATAATGATCATCAATTTAAAAAAAATGTGCTATTCCTACCAACAAGATGTAGACTTGATGTAAGAAACAAGGAAAGACATTTTGCATCTAACACTGAACAGACACTCCAATTAGATGACCATGAAGCATACAAGTCATAATGTAAATTTTAATTTTATATACATGGCACATTGTGTGAGGCAATCCAGCAGAGAGACCTCGAGCGTGGCAAAGTCTCTGCGAGAAATGGTGATACAGAGGATGAGAGCCAGGAGAGCCTCCGCTCTGGGAACAAGGCAAACACAGCTCAGGGCAACTCAGGACTTGCTCAGAAGCACAACAGACAGGCACTGAAAGCTGACTTCGTACAGGATATCCAAAGAGCCAAACCTTTCTTCTTCTTCTGCAGTAGTCAGAAAACAGTTGTGCAAGATCAGCAATTTAGCAGGTGATGCCGTTTGTTACAAAGACGCGTTAAGCTAAAGAGAAGTCATTAAGGTGTCCCGGGGTCTCTTGTGGCACAGTGTCTGTCTGAAGCCTCTGGCAGTTAGCTCAACACTTCCAGCTGTTTACCCTGTGGGGAAAGAGGACTGGTAGGAGAAGAGGAAAGAGCATTCATGCGCAGGGTGCGAAAGCTGCACCGCGGTGGGGATGGCTTGCTCTGGTACTGGCACATCATTCCTAAAAATCTTACCGACGCCTCCAGGACACTTAAAGCAGTCCTCTGCTGCAGGGCTTTTGTGGTACCACGATTGTTTCCACATACTGTAGTTTTCCCCTTCAAATGAAAGTTTAAAGCTACCTGCCAGTTACAGGGCACCAATTTAGTGTCAGATAAAAGACAGGATTATAACAGCCCTGCTTCTTTTCACAACACTATGTCTTATCTGATCTGTTCTCTGAAAACACGATTCATTTTTCAGGCATTAGTATCTATGGGAAGCAAGTTTCAGAGAGAGAGAGAGAGAGAGAGCACAGCTGCACCCAAAACTCATTTTTGCCTCACCTAGAGGAACGCACACCTCATGTGCCTCAGTTCTGCCCCAGCTGAGAAGCCAAGCACTGGGAGATTTCTCTTCCTGACCACAAGAAGAAAACAACACACAGACCCTACATGTGTGGGCTGAATGTTTCAAGAGAAATATATCAAGTAGGTTCAAGTCATGAATACATCTGAGGAAGCCATAATGTGTGAGCAGGAAAAAAAGTAGAGAGGTTTAAATGCGTTAAATAAATTATCTGCAGCAAATTAGTTGCTCAGCTTTCCTGCCTATAATGAGTTCCTTCAGTGGGATTTGTACACACCAGCACATTAAGCTACCAAGTTCAATTACAAACAGCATCCCAGGCTGCCTCTGCATCCGACTCCTCCCAAATCTGGGGGCGAGTGTTACTGTCATTTCACCTGACAGCTTTACTCAGATCATCAACACCACCACCCAGCAATAGAGCCCAATAATGAAAAGGCATTACCACCTATAAAGGGACCCTGCTGCAGGCTGTTCACATACTTGCCAAATGGTACTTTAATTGTGATGATGACCAATTTGGAGATAATTGCTTCTGTATCTCCTGCTGTTTCTGACAGTCCAATGGACTCTCTAATTAACTGGTTGGATTAGCTCTCAGCACAGGGGAGGGGAGCTGTGTGGTTTTACCCTCTACAGGCCCACAACCAGAATGAGGAGCTCCAGCACTATTCTGGGAACTTGGCAAGAGCTGGGCAGAAGACACTAAGGGGATGCAGTGGCTGTTTGTAATCTTCCCACTTTCATTCCCTCTAGAGCTATCCTCTGTACCAACTTGTAGAATTTATTAAGGAAGCAAAGCCAAAAAATTGCTGGTCTTTGGCTTTCCCAGCCATAATGAAAAACTGTCACTGTTTTCATGGAGCCTGAGGTCCCTGCTTAGTCCTCTCCTGGTGAGCAAACACCCATCAGCCAGCTCTGTCCCCCAGGATCATGCCTGTTTTGCTGAAAAGCAGAAAGTGGTGCAATTGTGGGGCAGGGCTCCTGACTCTGAACACAAAAGCTAACTGTATTCATTTCCTCAGCAGAGCGTGACCCAGGAGGAGGGGAAGCAATGCCCTGATGGTGTGTGTGCCACCCTTCTATCAGAGCTCACAGCTACCGGTCCAGTTTCCAGAAGGAAGCTTCTGTCTGGAGATGGTGCCTGGCGTCCTTTGAACAGCGGGGAACCCGCAGGAGTTGAAAGGTATTTGCTTTTTCTCCAAAATGCCTCCTACCAACTCTTCATGCTTGCAGTCTCTGTGTAAAGCTGCCTACACTGGTTACACATACCCACAGCTCCTCTGCACCAGCAGAGCTGCCTCCCTGGGAAGCAGAGCTTGCAGTTCTGCAGTTGTGTTACCTGTGAACTACTCTGTTTTTTAACTGTAGTGTTTGCTCCGAACACTTGTATCCATCCTTCTTCCCTAAGCTCCCCGCAAGCTCGAGTTCCTCAGGCAGTTAATCCTGCTGGCTGCTGCAAAGAGCAAGGGGCCCCTCGCAGGTACAGAAACTCTGCGAGGGTTGGGATCCCATTAGATGCTGCTCACTAACAACAAACTGACAGAGAGCAAAGACAGCCCTTCTCAGCTGCAGCTGAATCACGAAGGGGCTAAAGGGCTCATGTGGCAGCATCTCCTGCACTTTCCAAAGCCTCTGATCAAACACTGGCTTTAGGTGGTCCCTCAGCAGCCTCTGTCCCCTGGCAGAGTGAAGTCATTTTACCCCGAGGGTCATAATAATAGTAGAGAAAAAAAAAGAATAATATAAATGTCCCCAAGTGTCCAAGCATGGTGAAATGTTCAGCTGGGCTGAAGGCAGATTAGTGGAGGAAGCCCCAGCCATCCTAAACCTGCTGTAGGTGCTCAGCTGGCTTTGCGCTCTGTTTAGTAATCCTTTCCCAGTACAGCTGTTTATGGTAGTAATTGCTTCCAGTTTTGAACTGGCAGAAGGTGATTCCTGTTGTCCTGACATTCACTAGAGACTGAGCTGAGGTTTTGCAGCTGTCCCTGGGTAGGGTTGGGAAGGGTTTGCTTTTGTTGGGAAGGATGCTGAGAGCTGTTAACGCTCTGCTCCCCAGGACTTTTGCTGCCTAAAGCCACTCCCCCTGTGCCAGGAAAATGAAGGACACATTGTCACCAGGTAGAGAAGAGATTTTGCACAGGCATTCAGACAATGAGAAGTCGATCTTGCAGGAGGAGTCGGTGGATGGGTGCATTTATATTGTATAGATGTGTTACTGGTACTGCTGGGATAGCTTGGGTCTCAGCTGGGTACACAAATGGCCACAAATTCTGGGGAGGTTTATGTACGAACTATTCAAAAAGCTGATAAAGGCTAAGTTTCATTCTATTTACAAATGTTTTTATAAGTGCAGAATAGTTACTGCTGGAGTTTCTAAATACCCCCTGGTAATGCAAGAGTAAAAGATAAAAGCCTCATATTAAATGCTTTTAAATAAGTGCTGTTCTTAACTGTTGTCATTACATTGTTTGACTCTGTAATATATTCCACCACTGGCTGCAGCAATGACTTGTGCTAGAGAGTCTCCTACTGACCCCACACTTGCACAGTTCAGGTAAATTGCCCCTAATTGAAACAAAACTGTGGTCCTCAGACATCCCTGTACTGGGATTTGGGGTTTGTTGCCGGCAGTTCATTAGTGATTCCCTACTCCAACTCAGGACAGAGTCAGGCAAGGAGCAAGTTTTAACTGTCACATTCTTTAAAATTTGATATAATAATCAATAAAGCTGCAGGGTTTTTTTTGGCACTGAAAGTTTTCCTTAGTTTGTGCCAGTTACTATGATTTTGTCTTTAAAAAGGAAAAGTCTTGAAAAGCAGTGTTTCTGTTAAAATGACAAGTGACGTTTTTCATTTAAAGGTACTGCGATTTGTTGTTGGTTTGGGGAAATATTCTTTATTACATTTTTTTTGCTTGCATTCCAAATGAAAGATTTCAAATTAAACCAGGCATTAAATTTCAACAAAAACAAAACTCTGGAAAGTCTGAATCTATTCATGTTTTCCTGACAGTAGCACAGGCTAATTTAGTTTACAACTAGGAGATTTAATAGGTTGGAGTGGATGGTTAAGGGAGGTCAGAGGTGCTGAGAAACATGCAATTATAAAGCCTTACTTGCTAGGTCAAAAATAATGAGTTTCAAGCTAAAATCAGAGTGCTATAGAAAATGCTTTTCCCATTCTCCAAAAGTTTCAAATATTTCCCCCATTTCTGATGTGGAGCAAGACTGCAACTTCTTATGAGACAGAAAGGAAAAAAAAGGAAAAAAAAGAACAGACTCCAATTCATGTTCAAGGACTCTTTTTTTGCCTTTTATCAAGGTGACTGATCTAACCACTGTGATATTGGTGCCATGTTTTAAGTGGAACTGAGCTTCCACATTGAATAAAGAATCAAAACTTGTCTTAGATTTGAAATCTTGTTCTAATCCTCAATTTATCTTTCCCTGCATTTTCCTTTCTCTCACAGCTGCAAAACTCTTCAGTGGTTTCCCACCTGGAATATCTGCAGCACCTGTATTGTACCTTCATACGCAATATAGTGTCCATTTCTCAAAGCTCCATTTCTTTCAGATGGACACATAGTGAAAGAATAAATAACTCTCTTCAATATCATAATGGGATTACAGTTAAAAATCAGTTGGCAGACCAGAGTAGGTTATTTTAATGAACACATCATTCTGAAATAAGCCTTCCACCATCTGTTCAGTCCCATAATTATAAACGCAAACAACATAATTCATAAATGCACTATAAAAGAGAGGAAAAGAGAGAACAGCATAAGATGACTGGTAGTTATTCCAGACAGTGATGCATCTGCTTACTTTATTCCATTTTCAGGAGCAGGTAGAAAACAGTCTTTTAATTCTGTATTTTATGGCAGTCACTAACCCACAGTAAATGATTGCCTGTAGATGATGGAGATGTTGTTAAGTGCAGTACGGTTTCTGGTTGGCATCATTATTTAGCCATGCCTACGATGGAAGTGACCATCATGAATCCCAGTGGGTCAGGAATAAACTTTGAGCATATTTTTCAGAACAGCAGGAAAGAGCATGTGGCATTGGAGTGCCCTCCAGGGTTGCAGGAGCTAAGGGTAAAACTAACAATGCTATTGTCTCCCTAGAAAGATGCTTGGAAAACTGGGAAATCTTGGGAAACAGTGAGAAAGTTGAGGAGATTGTAAACATAAAATCAAAGAATCTCTGGAATTTGCTATTTAAATCCGTGACATTTTTCATTTTCAAAGAGGCAAAGTATTTTTTAAAATCTAAAATACATAAAGTGTAAAAATGAAGTGTGAACAAAATATGTTTTCATTCCCATTTTCTGATGAAAAAAATGAATACACATTATCCAAATATATTTTCACGAAACATTTGATTTTAATACAGCTGCATATTTAATTTTCAAGAGGTCAGTGCAGAACTGTCCCTCTCTCATAATTACCAGGTCCATAGACTCCATAAAATTAAAAGCTTTCTAGTAACTCTGTACTCTCTGGGCTGAATGACTCATGCTTCCAGACACTAAGGTGAACTTCCACATTTGGCCGTCAGTAGAAAAACCTATTCAACATGATTCCTGGGGCAGAATGGAGATAGAAATTACAAGCTTTATCTGTCTTTTTGTTGATATGCATTGACATTGTAGAACAACATAAATTGATTTCATATTCAGTGCTGCAAAGCTAGCAATATGTCTAATACTTTTATGATGAACAGTTCCTGTTATTGCACTGTGGGATCTCATTTCTTCCTGTTTCTGAGATGAGCAAGGTACTTGCAAGATTTCCTCACAATAAGGTTTAAGCTTATAGTGTATCATCCTTGTGCTGTATCTGATTGATCTGCAACCCAGAGCAGACCAGTGTGCTGTCAAAGGTGAGTTTACTAAAGGCAGGGCTTTCACTGAACCTGTGCATGGCTACCTGTCCAACAGAAAACAATTCAGAGAGAACTTATCTGCTAAATGTATGGGAAACCAATTAATATAAAGAGAGTGCAGGAACTCAGAAAAGACAATGAGAACTTCTCTAAGAGAACTCCCTCAAATATCAGATATATTCCTTCAGCTCTGTAGAGATACACTTAATGTTTGTCTTGTGTGCTTTCACGCACAGGGCTCCCACTCAAGCGGACTGAAGGAAGCTGGATTTCAAACCAGATGAACTCAGAGGTGGGGATGGTGAAGCTGTCATGATGGCTGCTGCTGCTGCTGCTGAAGAGGAGCTGAGTTTGTATGGCAGACAAACGTCTCCATCCCCTCCTCCTGTGACTATTTCCCTTCATTGCGAGCTGACAGCCCGCAGAGCCCATAGGGGTGTGGTGTGATTATCTGGGTAAAGTGTCTGGGGGAGATGATTTGCTAAATCGCCTGTTGGAGCTCTGGTGGAGAAACAGATGACCAGACACGGTTGGTATCTGTCTGTCCCTTTGCAGCTAGGCCCAGGAAAGCACGGTAATGTGGCAAAGAAAATGAAATCCATCCTCTGCAATGAGCCCTACAACAGGGACCTTCATTTGCCTTCAGTGTTCTTTTATTTAAGTCCTGGGGAGGGATCATCAATTACCTGTCAGTGGACTTGATGTCTCAAGCAGTGTCAGCACCAAAGAGAAAACATTCCTAAATTCTTAAAATGTCCTAGCCAAATCTGAAGTCTGCCCTAGTTTTACCATGTAATTATTTTTTTTAAAGTAAAGCAGAGCAAATATGAGTGGGCCATTCCTCCTTAGAGATGATGTAGTCCTTTGGGAAAACATGGGCAAAATACACAGAGATATAATCAAAAGTTCAATTTTCCCATTGCAGCTGAATGATGAAAATCTAGATCTCAGGAAAACATTTAGATTGCTAAATTATTTATATGGATATTACAATAATGTTGATTTTAAAATCCTTGGTAGTCAAATGTAAATACAAATTTGTCTTTATCTCATGAAAAGTGTTTATTTTTTTCCACTCTTGAGCAGTTATGCTGAATGTCTTAATCATTTTTAAATCAAATAATGCTGTTCAGACCTCGTGAGCTGGAATTAAGCACTCATCATTCTTTACTAAATTTCAGTTAGAGGTTTTAAAAACAGCTGTCTCCAGCCCACATAATCCAGCCTTCAGTACATTTTGTAAGACTTCTACATGCCTCCACAGATTTAAAATTAGCAGATAGTTTTCCAAGTAAGCAAAGTAAGGAACATAGAACTGGAAAATAAATTACTTTCTTTGTATCTGACAAGTCACAGAAAGCAAAGAAAGCATCTATTAATACATTTGTTTCTCTCCTTTCTTTTTCCTTTGTTCCATCATTCCTGAAGGTTGTTTTCGTCAGCTGAAGCTCACTTGTTCTCTCACTTTTACATGTCAGCTCTGGCTGCTGCTTGCTCTAACGACCTGCAGCTCCAGGACATGTTCCCAGACCACCTCAGCCAGACATGGACCAAGGCACTCCCGTGGAGTACCAGGTAAGTCACTGTAGCTATGCCAGGGATGTCCTTGTCTCCAAAAGTGGAGGTGTGCAGATAATGTCTAGTGCATGTGTGACCTCACCAACACAGAAGTACTACTGCTTTAGGTTGATCTACAATAGAAATGTGTCTTTTTTTTTAAAAAAAAAAAACACAAAATAAAACCAACAACAACCAACCAACCAAACCTCCAAACCCAAAACCCACTAACAAAACAAAACAAAACACCCCCCCTCAAAAAAAACCAACAAGACCAAAATCTCCTCCAGTTCATTTAATTTTGTGATTACAGTAGAAGCACATCTTTTTTTTAAGGAGGATGTTTTTTAAACTCCTTTTAAAAGCACAGGCAAATAATAAACTGAAATATGATTTTGAAATAAAGTGTCAAAACATTTTTCCTTTTTGTTTTTTCCTGCTGAAAACATTTGCTGAATTTGACCCAATCGGTTTGTTTCCCTGGAACTGTAAATGCTCATTACATCTTCCTTTTAGAATTCTTTTTATTGCCAGGTTCTATTAATTAATTTGGTCTAAGAAAAATTATAGGAACCCATTTAATCTACTTTAACTTCAACAGCTAATCCCAGCACGCTGCTCCTTTGCTCAGAAGACTCTTGTTCCATGAATGGAGGAAAAAATCACTCTGGTAGAGTGCTAAACACAACCCTTCGCTTGGCACAGGAAATAGATTGGATGGAGATTGATTAATGACAATAACTAATTAGGAGCCTGGCCTGAGTCAGCCAAGGCATTTCACATAGATCAGCAAAGAAGCAAAGAGTTGCATTCAGTAAAAAATAGAGCTGAAGGAACACATTTTTGAACCCATTATGTCTGGGTGCTGGCTAAAACCTTTTACATGAAGTTATAAAGTTATTATCATCTTAAGTTATAAAGTCTCATTGTTATATTGAATAATAACCTCTTAAGATGATAATTTCACTCTTGAGAGACATCAAAAATTACACACAGGAGCACGGTCACAGACACTTTCATGCTAAGCAAATAGACAAGTACTAAATGTGAGCTGATAAGAACAAAGATCAGCTAAATTCTTCAGTGAGATATTTTAAGAAATTGTTGCCAGAAGATTACCAGGGACTTGGGACACCTCAAGGCTGCAGAGGTGGCTTTTCCAACAATTCCTGTTTGACTGTGGGCAAACCGTGCCATTTCTCTGAGCCTTCATTTATTGTGGATAAATTAGAGGCCATAACACATCCTCTCTATGCCTTGTCTTTAGGTTTTAGCCTCTTTGGAACAAGCATTGTGTCACTTCAGACATGCATAGTGTCTGGTACAACTAAATTATAGTTTGGTTCAGGGCTGTGGTGCTCCAGCAGCAGCAATTAATCACTTAGATAAAAATAGTGTGTTTCAATTTTAAAATCTCAGAAATGCTTTCTAGGACAGAACAACCTACGGCTGTAGGAAAGGTGTTTTATTCATTGAAGAACTTCTTTGCTTCACTAAATCCTTCACACCCTCAGAGGCTGGGAATATCCTGTCTCTGGGTCTCTGACCATAACGATGCTCTCAGGCTGGTGAAATAGAAACAGGGAGGTGGCTGGGTTTGGTTTGGATCACCTGTTTCTCATTGCACAGTCATTCTCTGCTGTCAGCCTGACCCAAGCAACAGTGCTCAACTGAGAATGAAGTTTCTGTTTCCTGGGGAACTGATAGACTCTTGTTGCTGCTATCCCTGTGCTCTCATGGCCTGATGGCATTTTCTCTTTCGTGCTCAAGCAGGTGCCTGTGCCTTCTGGAGCTGTCAAAAGTGGCAGTGATCAAACAGCAAAACTCTTTAAAAATAATCAGCCTTAGCAGTTTTGATCCTGTCAGAACAATAGCTAACATGTTTCTCCAGCACATCCCAAATGCATCTCACTCTCCCCTCATAAGAAAGATTAGCAATTTATATCTCACCTCTTCCTGGGTGTAAAGATAAGAACCACAAGCACCTCTACGTAGAAAAACACCTAACTTGGGAGGTGTGAGACATGCTGCCTCTCTGCTCCCCTCCACTTCATTCATGGAGATCTGCTGGGGCACTGGCACCCTCAGCTCTCTCCCCCACAGTTCCAGGTGCTGAACAGTGCTGCGGATCTTGAACAGAGAGATATGCTAGCTAGTGCCTCCTGATTGCTGGAGGGGTTGGAAATCCCCCTCACCTTGATTGCTGAACTTGACTATTGCAAAATATCAGCATATGGTGCAATAGTTGAAAAATAAGCCTGGTTTTTTGTTGTTGTTTTTTTGAT
The DNA here is from genome assembly GCA_025331215.1 of Actenoides lindsayi. NCBI lineage: Eukaryota > Metazoa > Chordata > Aves > Coraciiformes > Alcedinidae > Actenoides > Actenoides lindsayi. Next base: position 48,059 of record WTSP01020541.1, read on the forward strand.
TGTTGTGTTTTGTTGTGTTTTGTTTTGTTTTGTTTTGTTTTGAGCTGCTGAGACAATATGCAGAAGAACAGCCTTGGATCTCATGTCAGAGTGAACCAGGGGATGGAGAAGGCATCATCAGGAAGGTCCCCAGGCATCTGGGCTGAAAGGTATTTTTTTCTTGTTCTAGTGGAGACATTAGAGATGTGACAGAGATTATCAGCTACCCCATGTCACCTGTCTGCTGATGCAGGGCTGTGCCACTTGCCATTACTCTATCCAGACTAATTTTGGTCATCCAAAGGGTGTTTCTACAGTGGTTCCCTCAAGAGACTACTTCATGTGCTAATAGATGTCATCATTGAAAGGTTCATCATAATTATGGTTGTTCTAATTTCCTGCTTGGAGTTTTCTCTTTTCTTGTCCTCCTTACACTTCTGTCTTTCAGCTGCTTGACCTGAATTATGTTTATAAATTTCCTTATTTGCCACTGCAGGATGCTCTGCTCAACTTTAGCAAAAGGCCTTGGACTTTGGATGTGATGAACATAAATGTGACAATGACTGGTGATGAAAAACTTGAGATCCACACAATAACCAACATGATGGAGTCAGTCCAGAAATGCTGACCTCTTCCATCGTGGATCTGTGACTTCTAGTGTTGCAAACCTGTGATGGAAGAAGTCAGCATTTCTGGACTGACAGAAACTTAAGCACTGAAGGACAGAAACTAAGCTAACTTTAAAATCAACAAAGGAGCTATTTGTTTTCAGTGATCTAAATCCATTTGCTGATTATAAACACCAGGGTAAACAAGTAGAAAATGAGTGAGGCCATTCAATGCCATGCTGCAGAAGATTGGCACTTTCCCCCTTTTCTCACATTAACTCTGCATTTCCATTTCTCTCTCATTAATGTTAAATTTGGCACTACATTATATGCTCTAATTACCTGGAGATTTTGGCCTATAGTACAATTTTGCACTATAAATAAAGCAAAATTCATGAGAGGCCCAAACCTGATAATTAGGAGAGTACTTGGAAGTGCTTGCTTACATTAGAAGTACGCAGCATCATATTAAAAGCAGTTTATAACTACCTGCAGAGGGGATAGCTCATAATAGGCTCCTGGTTTTTAAGTAAGGTGTTTCAATTACTGAAGTACAAGCAGAATCAATTAGGAATAGTCAAATGGAAGATAATGAATGCTTTTTTATAAATTGAGATCTTGCAACTAGCATACTTAGATCTTCATCTGCTAGGAAAAAAACCACAAGCCATTTGTCGAAGCTGTGGAATGAAGTAGTGATGAAAACACTTGGAGCTGTTTCCTGGTGTGGTGGAGACACCACAATTTCCAAATGTATTGCAGACCAGCAGCCATGAGCCCCAAGAGTGACTTTTGTTTGTCAGACTTCAATCGTGTGCTACAGAGTTAAAATTGCAGCTATGTGGGGAATGGGTGGCCTTTCTGCAGTGAAGTATCAGTGAAGAATCACAATTGCAGTTTGTTGAAATGTGGCAAAAAAAAAAAATAAAATAAAATCATCATTTTATGTGCCTACTTTGTATGTGCAATAGCAGAACTTTTTTTGGGTGTCAAAACAGGATTTTCTATAAAGAATTACGTGTTTTATAACAAAAGTCTAGCATATGCACATTGTTAATGTCAGTCACTAGTTTACATTCCTTTCTGAACAGCAAACTATCACCAACTCCCTCACAGCACCTGGAGCTCATGCATGTTCCCTCCTACTCTACAGCCTGCTGGTGAGTTTTCTGGTCACCAGGGTACATGCCATCCTTTCCTGCCTTTTGTAGGGCCAGTTGGCACACATGCCCAGACAATGGCTATGGTTTGGTATCCTGGTAACTTCTGGAATCTCCTGAAAGTGATGGTGTGAAGTTGTACATATCTTAAAGCACCTAATGGTAAAAGTTGAAAATTATCTTTTCTAGTATTGGAACAATGACACAAAAATTAAATAATAAAAACCAGCATTAAGATCCAAACTAATAATAAAGAACCTTGTTGGTGCCTTTAACATCTCTACTGGGTTTTTGGTTAAGTTGTAGTAAGTCGTACTATCTTAAGGTAAGGTTTGTTTGGCTGCAGTAGCTGCTGCCTTTTTTCAGCTACCCATCCTGCTGCTGGGGAAGGACAGGTCAAGCAGCAAGCACCATGCTTCACTGTCTTGTGTTGAATGGGAGTAGTCACTCTCTCCTTCTTCCTCAAGGTTTTTCAATTATTATTTCTATGGTATGTATTAACTAGCACATTCCTGACTTCAGACCACTCCCCTCTTACAGCCCACTGGGTATGAATTCATAAAACTTTATACATCATATTATGAAAAATAGTAACAAGGCAAACTTTTGAGTTATGCTCATAACTAATCTTATTTTGTAAGCATTTTATTAGGATTAAATGTCATACCACAGATGGTGACATTGGAAGTGGGTGCTTAATTTAAGTAAAATCTCCATATTCTCGTCCGTACAGCCTTGGTTTGATAAATGGACACCACGGTTTCCCTCAGTGCACTAAGGGCAGCAGCAGCCCCTTTGTGCTCCCCATCCTACTCTGTCCTCCTATATACGCCCCATGTACAAACATTAATTCCCTGCATTGCTGTCATAGACGGCTGCTCCTCATTCTTCCCTTGGTTAAAGCCAGTACCAAAATAAGCTAACAACTACATATTGCTTGGTGGCTGTGTTTTCATTTCCCTGTTGTTCTTCAGGAAGGATGATGCTTCATTTGCTCATTCGCCTTCCCTGCCAAGAGCTATTTCACAGCTAGGTTAGATTGTCTTCAGGAGTATGCTGGGGAGGACAGGAGGTATCTTTGACAGCTTCTTCATTTCGATATGATTCAGAGGTTGCTAAGTCTCCATTTTCTGTTAGCTATATCCCCAAACATCCTGTGATGATAGCCTGTTATCTGGCTTCAGCCTTTCCAATCTCAACAGGAGTAGTTCCTGGACATCTGCTAGTGAGTATCTCTGATGAGTGATGCCAGCTACTGCTCCCCTCCCAGGCTCAGGGACCTTCTGAGCTTCTGTATACAAGTAGGACCTAAGGAAAAAAATGTTCTCATCTGAGCATCATAGCAAACAGAACCTCATCTCTTCTGGAGATGTCGAAAAGAAAAATGTCAAGCTCAGTCTGAACATTTGAATACACCATTTCCAAGGATGCTTCTCCAAGTGTCAGGAGAGGCAAAAATCTGAAAAGGAAACAGCATAGCTGTAAAGAGTTTCTGATTTTTGTGAGTGTGAGGGGAATCCAAGAAACTAGAAAGCATAATCAAAGCAGATATTTACTCTCTGGTGGGTTTCATGAAGTAAAATGAGCCTTTTTGAGATCTTCTGTAGCCTTGTAGACTGGACCATGTCACTTAAGAACTATATAGATCAATGAATTGATTTTGATCATAGGAGGAGGTGACTAGTGCAATCAAAATACCTGGCAATCAGCTGGGTGAAATGTAAACAATAATCGCTGATAAAGTCATATTCCTTCCCCTGCCAACACAATTAAATTTTCAGTTTCCTTGCAGAAATACAAGGTGGGGAAATTAAGCTTCAGGTGAAACTAGTCATTTATTCTACTTGACATAAAGTGAAATGCTGGCAGAAAACAATCCAAAAATATTCTATGAATATTGAGTCTTTCGATTGACTAAGCCAAGTTTGAGTCCTTTAAGCATATTTGAAGCTCTGGAGTTTGTTGGAATGGGTCTGTGACATATATCTTTTCACTGACATTCAAGTCACATACTATAGTTATGTCTGCAAATGACAGGGAACAACCACAAGAGTATGTGGTACCTAAATCTGAGCACTAGCTGCCAAGACAGATCGTAAATATACTTGTCAATTGTGCTGTGGCAATTGCCATTGTATGTTTTGAGTATCACACAGGTTCAGAATCAAGAGACTGATTTGCTTCAGATGGGATAGATAAGCCTGAAGTCACCAAATCTTGTGGCAAATTCTGTTCTGCAAGATCAGGTTTTTCAAAGTCTTATCACTTCTTAGCACAGGTACAACCATTCTCCACAGCACAAGTAGTTCAGAAAGCACAAGAACCCAAGCAGGGGTGCCTAGAGAAGAGAAGTGGATGTCCTAGCAAGCCTCAGGTGCCAAATCTCCCTTCAGCCAACCAGTGAAACTTCAACATTGCTATTACATGAGAATTGCTATTAGCTTACTTAAGGAATTTCTTTATAGTCTACCCAGCATAAGAAATATCAGTATTTTATTTAAATAAGATGTGAAACTGAAAACAGACATAAAGTAAGCAAAACCCCATCTGTGTTTTTCTTCAGTTTATGCTGGTTTAGGTCCTTCAGCCTGAGCCAATGAGGCTGTATTGGTCAGGTTTGCTTTATAGGCTGGGACCTTGACCATGTCCTTGGAGCATTTTCCCCTGGCTGAGCTCTGCCCCATCTTTGTAACCAATGGCATCTCAGAGGCTGTTGCTGCCCGAGGGATCCTCAAACTGAAGGAGGATGTTTAAAGAGAAAATGCTGCTCTGGCAGTCAAACACAGCTATGAAAACATGCTGGGACCATTCAGGTAAGGACTTAACACTTTTTTGGAGAAATCAGGTTGTGCCTTTTTGTGCTATTTGCTGCTAGAGTGAGAATATCTGCAGGTCCTGCCTTGGAGGTTGAATCCTTCAGGCAGAGTTGTTTTTCCTAAGCCAGGCTAATCACAGAGGTGATTTGTGTCCCCTCTCACATAATGAATCTCTTCACTGGTAGCTTCAGTCCTTCAACCTATGGATCTGGTATCCAGAACATCACAGTCCTGTGCTGCATGGTAATTCAGATGCATCACTGAACCCACTGTACTGCAGCTTTTCTGAGCCTTGGCATAAGCTGGTGGAAGATCACCCTCTGTCCCTCTCTTCCTGTTTGTACCTCTGTGTGTAAATACTTTATTTGCTGTTATCCTTAGGCTACTTTTGCTGTTTTGTGATTTCTTTCAGTCCTTCTGCAGATACACGTACCTTTCAGAGCTCACAAAACCAGCAGCCGCTACCCATCCACTGCTTCATATATTGCCTTCAAATTTGAAGTGCAGAAGTGAACAAATAAGTTCAAACTTCTGAAGGTTGTGATATTCCCTTCCTTGGTTTCTCCTGGGCCTCTGTATTTTCTGCTTCAGAGGAGATGACATAGTCTATAAATCTCTGCCATAGCCTCTGCTTTGGTAAATAAATGTTGCTCAGATTTATGTTTGTTCCTCTTCTTGAGGAAAAGCAAAGCAATGAAACATTTAGCAAGTGGAACAGAAAATTGCATTTTTGCCAGCAAGTTTCAGATGTAGCTGACTTATGTTTTGGGTCAACTACAACAATCACTTGTCCATCCTCTTACAAAAGAAACCCCATTTTGTACCTACAATCCTTTGGGTTACGTTGAGGCAACGTAAGATGCACTTTGCCCAATAATTTAGCAGAAGATCACACACACACATGATTAGCATGCTACATGTATAGACTACAACAAGGTTTTGCCCTCTTTTTATGTAAACTCATCTCTGTTTCTATAAAAATGTGATAATGTAATAGCTCTTACAAGAGACATACTAAGAGGTGTGCTGGACTTTGTGGACATTTGTTCTTTATTATGTTGTCCATGTTCATCCTAAATCCTTTGCTTGTGCTTCTTAGAATGGTCTGGCAGTACTAATTATTTTTAAAAGTTAAATGGTTAATTCTAGAGCTTAGAGCTCTGATTTGGTTGGCCAAAGCATACGGTTTTCACACACTGCACCTCTAAGCCCTTCGCTTGCGCTAGTAATCACTTGTTATTTGTAAGTGAGCAAACGCAAATATTTACCTTTGGGTGTCTAAATTGTGGCACTGGTTTCCATCCAGAACTATGGTATCTTAAAACTAATATGTGAGAACCGTGTTATCTGGGGAGGACACTGTCACACCCTTGGCTAATGAGAACATTGGAGAAGTGTGATTTCAACCATACATAGCAATGAAATTAAAAGTTTCCAAACATTCCCTGTGATACTGAGAATATCAACCCTGGGCTTCTGGTTAAATGTTCCTGTTTAGAAGTTAGATGTGATCCAGAGAGCTCTGAGTTTCTACTCCAGCTGCTCACACTGAAAGAATAGAATAGAATAGAATAGAATAGAATAGAATAGAATAGAATAGAATAGAATAGAATAGAATAGAAATTAGCCTATCCCCTTGTTCCAGTATTCTCTAAACAAAAATAAATGAATGCAATTTAACTGACAAGAGAGAAGGGGCCTTGGGGCTTGGAAGGTGTTGAGAGACAGCATATGAGCTGAGTATACCTGTTGCAGAGTTCCATACACCTATTTTCATGACATATGTCTTGTTGACTTTTAAGCTCACAGATTGATGAGCTGACTTAAGAAATGCTAATTTCTCCCAACTACTTCATACAGCTGGTGTGCCTGCAGTGTGATAATTCTGTTACACAGATAAACTATGTTGCTATCAGAGTAAAAGATCAGAGAAATAGAGACTAATCTATCTACTGTCTCAGAGAGGGCTTGTAATGGAAATCTTGTGTAGATTTCAGCAGTGCTTTACCAAGCTTCCAGCTGTCAAAGTCTTAACTCCCAGCTCTTTAACAGGCATGCCTGTGTTTGGCCAAAAAAAATGGGTGTGTTTCAGGGGCTAATCACTACCTCATTAAATAAACTTGGTTGGTGAGGCTGCCATAGCAGTACTGCTGAACAGCGTGGTCCCAGTATGTGCCTTTATGCATTCAGCATGGCACAGCCACTTTGTCTAGCCAGTTTTGAATAGCTCAGTTTTGTCTTCTCCAGCTGTAAATCATGTTGCTTAATTAATCTTAATTAAGTGTTGTAGGCATCTCTTGAGCTCAGTTATCTCTTTATTTAATTATAGTAACATACCATATAATGTTCTCTGTTTGATGAGATGTTTTGCACAATAGTTTAATCCAGAAACTGAAAGAATTAATTAGTTCTTAAAGTATGTCTCTAAATGGGTGGCCAAGTAAACTGCCATGTTTGTTACAAATGCCTGAACTCACTAGTCATCCTAATCTATTGCTGATATAATATACACGGAATCAGAAACACCTTGCTCGGTTCCATGGCTCTCAGATCTCAGCCAGTACACTTCCTTCCTAACCCCTTGCCTGTGTATCTTTACAGGCCATACTAGTTTCTTTTCTCAAAGAATCCCAGACCTGCTGACCATCCCCTTTTCCTTGCGAAAAAGAACTTAGGTCAGCAAAAAATCGATCATTACAGCAAAACTCTTGCAGCAAGAACAAAGCTGAGCAAAGGCAGGGGACTCCCCTGAGCACAAGTAGCCCCTGAGCTACCAGGCAGTGGGACCACGATGCTGCTGCACCACTGGGTCTGCTCTGCTCATCAACTGAACTTGTCACCTTTTGCCCTCATGCTTTTCTCTCTTCACTGCACATGGCTGTTATTTCTTCAGCAATACGAATGAAGGGGAGCACCAAGTGAGCTACACTGGCAACCAGGCAAGGTGTGAAACCCCTGAAGATTGGTTAAGACAGGCACTTTCCACCCACCCAGACATACACACTCAGTCAAATACACTTTACCGTGAAAGTACAGTACTTGCTAAAGAAAACATGCAGAGCCTGACTGATTTGCTATTAAAATTTCCATGACCTTCCTGGTTTTTCTTGAACCAAACAGGGATATTTAGATGCATCAGCAGTCTCTCCGTGTGCAGGAGACCTGGGTTTCGCAGATTAGGAGGCTGATGAGAACATGGTGATCCTTGGAGGCTCAAAATATAACAACTGAGGAGGGATTACTCCAAAGCAGCATGCAGCCTTCATTCATACTTCAGGAATCGGCTTCATCCAAGTGGGGAGAAAATCCAGCTGGCCCAAAGCCCTTACAAGCATAAATGCTGGTTTTCCGGTACATATGGCAGTACCATTCAAAGAGCTATGACAATGATACTGTTTATAGCTCTGAAAATGGCGCTGCCATCTGCACCACGGTGCAGTGGCTCTCATCCCCAGGACGCGACTTTGCGGCAGGACCCGTCCCGTGCCCTGCTCTTCTACGTGCTCAAGTATCCTGCTAAAAACCGGCACAACTCCTGGGCCGTTAGTTGAGAGAAATGAGAATGGAGGTGCAATTTTGGTTGAGAAATCCCTGTCATCTTAAAGAAAAGCACCCTTGAAGTTCCCATTGTGGTTGTCTGGAGGAAAAGACAAGAAGGTGAAGGTCTTCTGCTGCTGTCGCTACGGTTGGCAGTCGGGGGAAGCAATCCTGCAAATGCTGAGGCTGTTGCAGTGGTGCAAGCGGCATATCGCGACACGAGCACATGTGCACGTGCTCACACACATGTGCCAGTTTCCTCTTTTACCCTGTGGTTTAACAGGAAAGAAAGTGAAAGCCTTCCTCTCTTTCCTGATTCCCCCCATAAACTGGCATGTTTTCTTCCCATCGCTTTTGATTAAAGTGGAGGTGTTGAGGTGGAAGCGCGTCCTGCACTCCCCTCCCGGACAAGTTAGTAAATGCCGCACAACATTAGACATTAATTTCTCCTGGAGAACAAGCACGTGGCATTCAGAGGCCATGATGCACACACTGCACCTACCGAGCAAATTGCCAGGTATCCACTTTCCAATTAATCCCGGTGTGCGGCTTGCAATGAAACATTTTTCACCATTATTTCCCTTTTCAGCTGGAAGCCAGTTCTAGGCTGGGTATTTTCCACTTGCTCTTTGAGAGCAGTCTTCAAAACTGAAAGATTTATGCTTTGGAAAATTGTGCAGCCCCTCATTTGTGTTGCTGAAACACCTTTCCATGACAACTGTTGTATGACTACAGCCATGACTCCCACCAGAGATTATCCTTATCACACCAGTGCATTGTTAAAGTAGCAAGAAAGACAAAAAGGAGCTTTTCCTTCTTGGCAGTGGCATCCTACTGGCAGTCTCCAAGGATGATTGTGGGAAAAGGTTTATGTTGCAAGCTGAGAATACTTTTTCTGATGTCTGAGGCGTCTGAATCAGCTGTGTTCCTATGACAGGCACTGACAGCTTTCCTCTCAGTGCTTTTAAGCCTCAAAAACCCCCTAGCAGGATCTCAAATAACTTTTCTGCAGCCTCACTGAGTATCTCATCAATAACAACTGTGACAAAATCAACTGGAGGACACAAACAAGAACAAAAAGAGAAGCAGAAGAACAACAAGCAGTTTTATCACCCCAGTTCTGTCTCTAGACCATGCTAAACTGGCCCAGAACTGATATAACCTGTGTGGGTGACACTGGCTCATGGGGTTGGCCAGGACACTACTGCCATGCTCTGGCAGAGCTGCCTGTGCCATGGCTGTGAGAAGGAAAGCAAAGGCACTCACTGGTTGGGACAGCCTTCTGGGTATTGACTTTGGCTTTCAGGTCAGCTGGGGTGGACACGACAGCTCCAGCACAGCTCTGAGGCACGTCCTACATCAACCTTGGAGATTGAGGGGAGGACCCCGCTGCCTCTCATGCATTTAATTACCAGTTGCTGCTTGCTCTCCCTAAGCTCTACATCCTCACTGACACAGAGTATCCCTACCACTGACATTTTTTACCTTCAGTATAACAAATCAGGATGGCATCACAAGTAACTCAGGTTTTTAGAGCAAGGTTAATGCAAGGGCTAAAATAGCATTTAGGGAGTCCATTTACCTTACAGAAATAACTTAATTTTTCTATTCACGTTACAATATAAAGGGCTCTAAAGGACAACACTATCTTGGAGAAAACATCTGCATAGGTTTGAGCATAGTAAGTGGCAACTTGATTTTAAAGATTTGGCAATACTTTCAATTTACTTGGCCCATGAAGGGCATATATTTAAGCAGGATGCTGTATTGTTATATGTAATCATTGTTCAGAGGCACAGACAATCCTCCTTTCTGACTAGTTTTGGGGGGGCTTTCTTTAGTATTTCGGAAAGTGTATGCTGTCAAAACTTTGTAAAGAATTGTTTAAGGCACCAGGAATGCAAGTGTGTGCGTGTGTTGCTCTGGCTCTGTAGGTAATCATCAAAGCTCAGCAGTGGTTTAATGAGTCTGTTAAAAAACTTACCCCTTTGACCACGCTTGTGGAGTTCCATGTGGGGGCCCCATAAAGTGTAGCTTCCTGGCCAAAGGAGATAGCAAGTTTTTTTTGAACAGCAATTACTTGTACCAAAATATTGCAGTGCAGGTTCATTCTGCCCCGATGCTCCAGTTCTCTGCTCTGATTCACAAAGTGAACCTCTTATTATCCTTCATCAGTGACACTGAGGCAGAGTCACCCACCTCCTTAACAAAAGAAATGGAGCAATCCACATTAAACAGGGAGACAGCCCCAACCAAAGTACTGTTCTTAACTAACTCAATCATTGCAGCCTGCCAGGGCTTCTCATCTCATCACAGTGCCATGTTTTGGAACAGCTAAATTCCCTTCTGACTCACTCGTGGTTCAGAGATTGCCTTGGCAGCCAGTATGGGTTGTTGGGGGTTTTTTTTCTGCAGATCCTAATCAAAGTAGTGGTGACTTTAAAGACTGTGATAAATAAGGATTGGTTTTATCAGAGTCAAATTGTGAGATACAACTCTGCACATCTCACAGCCAGGATAGCAGGAGTCCACCCCACAAAGGAGCCTGCCAAGCCATGGGGTCAGATCCCCAGTTGCTGCTAGTTAGGTAGAGCAGCATAAGAGGCAGTGGGCTGTGCTGATTTACACAAGCATGATCTGGCTTGTACCAGCAGAATTTTGCTTTTTTTGGTCCTTGCTCCTTGTTGTTTTCTGAAACTGAGCTACTTTTGCTGTTGTCCCGCTGACCTCCAGGAAGGTATTTTTCACTTTGACAAGAACAGTGTAAAATCCCACCAGACCAGAATGGTACGGTTTTTCTAACTATTTAACATAAATACAACTGACGACACTATGGAAAATCAAGATTTCCCTCTCTGTGACTAGCAGAGCAAGTGGGTGTTATGTTTGAGTTTCAGTGGGTCACAGGATCTAGCAGCACCTCAGTTAGTTTGGATTGTTCCAGGCACAGTTAATTATTTCACCATAAAGCAGAGATAGCAGCACACAGAGTTGGAGACTGTAGATCACCTTTTGCTTGCTCTCTTCAGTTGAGCTTTTTTGGAAGAACAGCACCGAAGACAGACTAGAATTAAGTGAGGAACATGTTGAGTGATATTTGTGCAGGGCTAAGAGCATGTGACCATATGATGGGATATGAGGGGACAAATTGTCAGAGGGAGAAAAGCAGACACAAAAGCTCTCATGAGCACATTTCACAAACACCTGACAAACAGAACTGAAGGAATAACAGACACATTGGACATCTATGTCTGAATTTTAGGCCTTTGAACACTGTGCTCAACCCCCGTCTGATTATGAGCACCCTGTAAAGTCTCTTAGATCCCTAAATACCAAGAACCTGCCTCATGCAAAACCTGCAGGTTTTCATTCCAAAAAAACATCTCAAAGGAGTCTGACCAGCAGAGTGAGGTGCTTCTTTCACCCCACCTCAATCTCATTGCTACGTGGTCCAGCACAGCTTGTGTCCCACCCAAGAAGTAGCCCAGGGACTTTCCAGAGCTCATGGCCTGAGACTGCACTTAACTCCCCATGCATGCTTCTAAACAGACATGAAAGAATGAGTTGAAGAACACAGCTAGCTGGTGCTAGGCAGGGCCTTAGGGAAAGGAGTAAATTGCAAAGTTACAGTCTTCAGTGAGGGAGCTCATAGGCAATAGAGCCCTTCCTAACTTGAAATACTGCCTGTTTATGGTATTCTTCAATGCTGTAGAATAGTGTCTTTTTCATAGCTGAAATGTGTCTTCAGGGTGCTTGTGTCCTGTCTGGCCAGGAGAAGGTTACCAGAGCCAGCTGGCCCTGCAGCCTAATGAGCTTCATTACCACCAAATGCCTCAGTAGAAGGGAGGAAATAAAAGGGCAAGGGTGGGAGAGTAGTACTTCTAGGTGCTGGAGTGTGTTTGGTGATTGAAGGAGCCCTGTTAGTGCTTGGCTATCCTGCAGAGCACTAAAAAGGTGAGGAAAATATAAAATATAGTTATGAGAGGGAGTGATAGCTGTGCTAAACCTCTTCTGATTGGCAGTAATTTCAGCTTTGTCATGTTACGGTGTTTGTATCTGGGCCGTTCCAAGTGCTTCCCTTTGCCTTTCCTGTCTCCCAGGTGAGACAGGGTGCTCCCTCTCCTCTCTGCTTGTCTAGCTGTAATTGGCTGTGGGGCTATGGAAGGACCTGAATGTTGCTGAAAACCAGAGCTGCTTGTCACAGCCTTTGAAGTGCAGGAATACAGTCCCTCAGGGATGAAATGGTGCAGGGTGATGTTGGCAGCCTTTGCTGGCAGATTGCTCTCCCTGCCCTGGTTGTTGCAAAAGGTAAGAAGATCTCATCTTTGAGGAGCTCTGATTTGTGAGTCCTTTTGTACCTGCAAGTGTATCTAGGAGACAGTCCAATCAGCTCTGAAATGCCCGAGTCTTCTCCTAATCCTTCACGTTTCAGTGATGGCCAGGCACTGGGGGATACTGGAAGTTACTGAGGTTTTTTTTTCTTCTAGTAATGTGCTCTCTGAGCAGTGTTCCTGTTTCACCAGGGTGGGCTTTCTCTGTGCCTGGGGTACTCACTTTGTGTTAGTCTACTTTAAACTAGCAGCTGATGCAGCTTATGCTGGTTGCTTTCAAAAAGGCGTTTTGGCAACCCCATCCTTTATTACCTACAGCTTTTGGAGGGGTGGTGCCAGTTCTCTGTCAGTGGTTGGGAGTTCTGCAGTGCAAAACCTCAAAAGCGGGTTGAGAGTTGATCCAGGGAGCAGATCGTGGCCTGATCACAGCTCTGACTCCACCTATTCTGTGCTGTATCCAGGGAACCTGGCTACGGAAAATTACAGATGGCAGAAACAGAAACTGTGTTCTCGGCTTTGAGCTCTGCTGTCTTAAAGTGATTGTTGCAATCTGCTGCCTCTCCTCAATATCTGACTGTCCTTATGAGCAATAAACAAAAGCATTAAAAGGAGAGAAACCTCCTGCCTGCCACAAATCTATTGGGATAATTGGAGGGTTACTGGGTTACTGTGGTTACTGGGAGGTGCACTCTCCCCAGGGTCTGTGGCCTCATTGGCTGGATGGTGTGGAGAGCATGTGGAAGGGATCGGTAACTTTGGGATTCTGGAGCAGTTGTGGATGTGTGACACTGAAGGGCCAGATGCATTCTCTGTGTGTTTCCTGACAGAAGATGCAAAAGGCTGGTCAAGTATCAGTTCTCATGACTTGTCATCCCAGTTCCAAAGTAGGGAGACTGTCATTGTGACCACCAGGATTTTCTTAGTCCTGAAATGAGCTCTACTCCTTTTCCCTACCCTCTTTCAGAAACATCTTGAACAGGAAACTAATTTCACACTTACTCCTTTTTTTCTTTTTAATATTGAGCTAATTGGAGCTGCGTGTCTGGAAGTGCCTGACCCCTGGAACATTCCCATGATGCTTGTTCTGCTGGCAGGAACCAGCTGGAATCCTACACACCATCTGAGGGAAGAGGAAGTCTCAGAGCTGTCAGAAGACTTAACTGACTTAAAACAGGTACTGGACTTACTGGAGTTTTCCACATCCCTATGAGAGCCTCTCATGGCTGTATCTAAACTCTAGGTTTATTAGAGTTAATTATTACAAGTCCTGTATGCGTTGTGCATGGCTTGGTCCCACTGAGGGCCACTGAGAACTCTTTTGTCCCGAGCAGTTTGTGATGTATGGTGTTGTGCAGCCCTAATGTGAAATTAATCCCAGCTTGTTACTGTCCTCTGTATCTTGTTCTACTCCTTTGTCTGGTACCTGCTGGTGAGACCCCACAGTGCTGTAAAACTCTCCCCTGAGTGAGAACAGCCGCTGCCCAAAGGCAGCATCCTGCTGTGTGCTGTCTGTAGCACCCTGCAGCCAGGAGCCCACCCTCCGAGTCCCAGGGTGAAGCATCCCCATTCATACAGAGTTTATGCCTCTTGAGCCATACAGAAAATGAGGTTTTAAATTGTGTTACAATAAATATGGAACAGACACATGGACAGAGCTGCAGTAATAAAAGAAAGAACTTACAGAGCATGTTCATGATTAGACAGGAGCTGGTCTACTGCAGAAGAGCAGGAGGAGCCTGGAGACAGATGAACAGCCACTTTAAGTGCAGAAAGGAGGAAAGACCGACACAGTGAGGTAGTAAGGGGAGAAAGGAAAAAACAGAGATAGTTAATTGGAAAATGCTTTCCAGCTAGCCTGATACTAGACACTGAGAAGTTCTGTTTCAATAGTGTAAACATTACAGCTACATCCCCAAACCTCCCACTAAAGGGGAAACCTGTTTTTTAAAGTAGTGGTGGTAACTGGGTGGTAACTGTATGAGACATCAGGTGGGTTTGGGGTTTTTTTTGGTTTTTTTAATCCTTCAGCTTTTCAAGAATATCCTTTTCCTGTCTCGCTGATTTTAGGCAGGAACACTGTGCTGAGCCCGTTTTCAAAAGTTCTTCAGGAGGAGATTTTGTAGCTAGGTATTGTCTTCCTTCTGCTAGTTTCATGAGTAGCACCAGCTCACTTGGTCTGTGTGAGGAACCTCTTTTGACAAAATCACCTGTATCCCTTAAAAGTCTAGGGAGCAGTTACTACGTTACTTAATTTCTGCCCGTGATAATTGACATGTTTGCTGCGAAGAAATTTGATTTATGGACACAGTGCGGACCTGCCACAGATCCCTGGCTGGTGATCCCTGAGCCTTTTGATAGCTCTAGTGTGTTGGAAATGTCAGTCTACTTTTTTAAGTACAGATAGGGGAGTAATAGTTGAGCTCCTTGATTTTTATCAGACTGCAGTGCAGGAATACAGCAGTTACTATTTAATTTTTAGTATAAAGTAAGAACCCTACCTGACTGCTAGCCAGCACCTGGTACTAACTTTAAAAATACAGTGCTGTTGGCTGTGAACAAGGCACTACTGGTCTCTCACCAATCCTCTGAAGTGTAATAGAGAATTACCAGTGCCTCTTAATGTACTTAACAGCTGTAACTCCTGTTCCTAGTCTTGCTTTTATTTTCTTCCTTGACTGGCCAACAAGAGCCTGATAATGTGCAAGTGGAGAAGAAAAAACTCCTATGTAAACAGCAATTCTGATTCAGAGAAGTTGAGAACTTCTTAGACCTTTTCATAAATGGGGATTTCCTTGGATTTGATGGATTTGTTTTGTTGTTTGTTTTTGTTCTCCCTCTCCCCCCACCATTGGCAAGGTGCATGGAGATTTACAGGCAGGTCTTGGTCCCTCTTGTAGAGTTTGTTCCTGTTCTCTTCACCTGGGCTGCCCTAGGGATGAAAAACACCCTAGTGCCTGTGTATATCACAAGATTGTGAGAAATATTTCAACCAGTTGTAGCTTGGAGGAGGAATATAATTTACGGTCTAAGTAAAAGAAAATCTATGCTGCAGCTGAGAACTTTCTCTACTGAATAACTACCCTCACTGTTAGAAATTCGTGCTTTATTTTCAGTACAAATATCCTAGTTTCAGCTTTCAGTTACAGGACCCTCTTTTCACGGCTTTTTATACTAAAGACTGTCTTTAATCAAAGCTTCCAGAAGACAATCAAAGACCAGCTTCCCCTTTAGGCACAAAATAAGAGCTCACCTGTGAATTTCTGACTGCAAGGCAGGCTTTCAAATATTTCAGTTACTTTGTGCTTCATTTCCCCTGAATTTTCAAATTATTTTTTTTATGTTCTTGGACACATCAGAATAGGCTACAGCACAGCCTGTGACCACACCATGTCAAATGAAGAAGTCAGTTCTTTGTTTCTACTAGATATTCTTTTTATTTCTTCATTTGTGGACAGGAGAGAACCTTTTGTCTTCTTGACTCATGGGAGTGCAGGGCTGCCAGATTTGTGCTCCTCTCTGTCCTTGCTTACAAGCCTCAGAGTCCTCTGCAGACCTGTCCCTTACCCTGACAGACCTCCACTTGCAACTCATGGGGATCAGAAAAGGGGACTCTGATCTTCCAACACCTGCCCTAAAAGAGTTTTGGGGAATTAAGAGAAGCAGGTAGCTGAAGTCTACCTGTAGTGGGATGAAGACTACCTATGATTGCCTTTCCAGCTCTGGGAGGATTATCTCCACCCATACATTCAGGTGATTACAGGTACACTTCCAAGAACCTGAGCAGAAATTCCTGAGGTGAAAAGATTTAGATTGGGATTTTGTTCTCCTTCTGATGGAGGTTGGAGGGAAGACTTTGCAGTATCCCTATGTGATACCCTTGATTGCAGCAGTGGAGAACCCACAGGCACTGTGGCACAGTGGATTTCCTTCTGGAGGAGCTTGTCTTACTCCACTGATTTCTGTGGGGCAAGAGGGATGTCCCAGCTCAGTCCCACAACTGGGTGATGGGACTGCCCACCACAGGTAACTTCAAGCTTGTGGTTATCTCAGACCTCTGCCTCTACAGAACAGATGTGTTTCTGACACTTGGATTTTGCTTGGACCAGCCTGGTTTTCCTCCTCTAAAAGCCTAAACTGGCTTAAGAGGCTGCAGTAGTGGTGTTAATTAGCATCAGTGGCAGCAAGACCATAAATAAGAGATGAAAATTACCCTGCTTGGGCATGAGAGCTTTGTAAAGTTCATTTAACCATAAGGAAAGTTTCTCTGAGCTTGAGTTATCTGTGTCATACTTTGACAAAAGCTGTGACAGCAACAGTTGAGAATGTGGATTGGAGAAGAAACCAAGTTTCAGAGATCTAAGAATTAATTTGAATTAGACAACTTTCCTGATGTCGTGAGTATAATTTAGAGTTGTCCCTTGATGGACATCTGATGTTTCTAAGCATTATTTCAAAGACCTGTCTCTATCCATCTGTCTCTCTGTTGCTTCCCAATAGATGTTGTGGGGATTTTTGTTTGTTTGGTTTGTTTTTTTCTCCCACTTAAAGGAATATATGTTTTTTTCAGATCATGAGGATCTAATTGCCTCCAAAAGGCTCAGTGCCCAGGTCTGTATGGGAAGCCAAAGGGGAAGCAATACTGAAAATCAAAGCCTTTTTTTTTTTTAGTATGGGGCACTCTGAAATATTTGCTTGTAGAACTGTGTGTGCCTGCTGACTTCAAAGATGATGTGTGTGGGGTAGGACAGCTTCAGCCTGTACTGCTCAACCATCAATTAAGCTGACAATAAGAAGCCCAAGGTAAGCATAGACAATTTTACAGCCAAATCTTCCAAGGCAAACTCATGTGAATCCATGCATTAGGGAAAAAGATATTAAAGAAAATTAATTTTGCCTACAGCTTATTTTAAAGGGAGTTTATGGTCTTGTTTTAAATTTTAAGAACAAAGATCATTTCAAAAAACCAAGAAAGAAGTGGTGTGTAACTCAACTGCATCATTTCCCAAAGTTCTTTGAGCTGTCTTTTTTATGGACTCCTCTCTTGCATCCCGTTTTCCTCATTCCCACAGGATCACAGAAGCTGAACGGGGCTGTGCCTAAGGAGTGAGCTCCAGGGATGCTGAGGCTCTGTAGAAGGTGCATCCCCCTTGCTGGGAAGGTGGGTGTGACACTCCTGCTGGGGTGCAGCCGAGCAAATGTTCCCATGTTCTGCACTGACAGCACTGTGGTGTTGATGGTATGAAACTCAGCTCTTTGAAGGTCTCTTGGTAATGCTTCTTGAAGTGTCATTCATAGTTCCTCTCTTGCCTCTGAAAGAGTTGCTCTGTGCAGCTCTTGTCTCAAATATTGTATCAAAGTGTTACTAAGTACTTTCATTGATAGTAAATACTAACTGCAGTGCTATAAAAACTTGTCAAAAAAGCACCATAGGGCATGAATCTCACTGAATAAATTATACACGCCTTTAATACATTAATGTAAACTGTTACTGTTGCTGTGCACTACCAGGCAGATGTCAGATCAATTAATGATAAAATTATTCATACATAACTTGAACAGAAGATACGACTGACTACTTGATTTTTCTTTTCTTTGGTACTAGTACTCAAGTTTGCCTGTTTGGCTACGCTCCATTTCATGTAGCAATGCTGTATCCTTCCGTTCCTTCCGAAGTGACAAATCCATATTGTGTTTCCTTCAATTTTTTTTTAAAGTGTATTACAGTTTTGCACTTGAACAGCTGTTACGTGTCTTTCCAGAGATGGCTTCACTTCAGTGGTGGAAAAAGTGCTGCCAGGGTGCAGGCCTTTGGAGACTTTGAGGCTAAAGAATTTCTATACTTCATTTTGAGAAAGGTAAGGATTTCAGAGCAGTATAATGCTCCTATAAGGATGTTGCATTGTAAGGTATGTGTGACATAATATCAAGGCAAAGCACAGAAATAGAAAAAAAATATGATGGGATGTAAGGGGATGTGAATGACCTTTTTGTTTTTCCCTTCATACAAGCGGATGTTCAGGAAGATAAGCTAAATTCAGTCTAACATTCACATATTTGCATCGGAGGATTTGGACAGCAGTCCAGAAAGGGTCAGTAGGTACAGCAGTGTTTCCCAAGCTATTTTGGCCTACCTTCTTCCAGTAGAGTGCAAAGTGCAGGCTCAGGACCTTGCAAATGCTATGCCAATGCTTGGCTGATGCTATGGGCCACAGGAGTACCTGCTTGTCTTCAAGTATAGGTAAGCTAATGTTTGATTAGTGACCAAAGGAACCTTTGCAACACTGGATCCTCCTGGGATTGAATGAATTCATTATCAAACACTCATATTAGCTTCAGAAGGATCAACAAGTGACCTGGAAGAGCATCGTTCTGAACTAGAACAAAGTTAATGATCTTGAAAGCAAACACATCCAGCTGTACTTGGATTCAAAGTTAGAGGTAACAGCATTTGCAGGTGACTTAACTGCCTTCATGAGCCTCAGAGTGCATTCACACTGCACTGCTGCATTTGATGTCCTCACTTTAGGAGGCTGCAGCAGGCAGCAGTGGCTGCTGCAACACCATTTAACAGATACTGGCTTATACCTGGCAGACCTTATCACTTTCTACAACTACCTGAAAGGAAGTTGTGTAGTGAGGTGGATGTTGGTCTCTTCTCCTGGGTAGGATGAGAGGAAATGGGCTTAAGTTGTGCCAAGGGAGATTTGGGTTGGATATTAGGAAAAATCTCTACTGAGAGAGTAGTGAGGTGTTGGAAGATGCTGCCCAGGGATGGGGTGGAGTCATAATCCCCGGAGGTGTTAAAGTCTAGATGTGGCACTTCAGGACATGGTTATGATAATGTCCAGTAGATGGTTCAACTTGATGATCTTGAAGATTGTTTCCAACCTGTATGGTTCTGTGATTCTTCCCAGGTAGTAAATATCACTTTATAGATTGGTACGTGGTACTAAAGATCATTTAGCCCTATTTAGTTACTGAAGTGCTGTGTTGAGTTTGACGGGCCTATGGAATAACACACATACACAGCTTAATTAACACCCTTCTGGTAAGTCTGCAAGAACATCTCTCCAAAGACTGTTAGTGACAGTGACACTTAACAAGTATCAAACAGAATCAACATGCTTCCTTGAAGGACATGATTGAAACTGCTGGATCAGTTACTGCCAAGAAAAATCTAAAGCAAAATGGCTATTTTGTCATCTGTGAGGGGAAAGCGGCATCAGAGAAAGGAGTGAATGTGGGCTGGACCACAGCAATGTTCCTTCTTTCCAGCACAGTACTGTTCAAGCAAGAAGTAATACATCTCCAAGCTGTATCTTAAGGATTGCTCTGTTGTGCAAAACTCATTTCAAAACCTGTGTCTGTAATGTCTGTTTTCTGGAATTAAATTTAAAGAAAATCCATCTGTTAGGAGTCCTTGACTCTACTGTATGTGGAAACACGCAAAGCTAAACCTTGTTTCTGCTAGAGCTAACATGTCCTCTTCTCCAGATGAAAGAAAAAGAGGAAAAATATCAGTGAGTCTGTCTGCTAGTTAATGCCTCACACTAATAGGCTAAACTTCTACTCTGCGGGAAGAAGGGAAAACTGTTAGAGCTGTCCTCTCAAAAATCCCCCCATTTTCTGTAGTGACATTAGGAGATTGAGGCAATTTCAGCCAGCTCTGCATCCAACTGCCTGTGCAATTTCTCCTCTAGGGTCAGAATGCCTCTGTGCTTGAGAGCTAATTTATAAACATTTTGCACAGAAAATGCTGAAGCTCACTTTGATCCAAGTACATGACATCTGTGGAGGAAGTAGCTTGCTTCTCTATGACCAGATGTTTACGTGTTATCACTCCCTCAGGATGATCTTGCAGAAAACAATGCACATTTTTCCACAGAGTGATTGCTGAGTTGTGCTGTGGATTTATCGGTTACTGCTGACATCAGGGATACCAGCAGAGACTACTTAAGCTTCCAGAAAATAATTCTTCTAATCCAAACAAATCAGTCCACCCTCACACATCTTTGCTGGTGGTTTGGAGCCCTGCAGCATATAAAGATAGAGGGTCAAAGGGAGAATCCAGAAAAATCCTCCACTGACAGCACTGTGATCAGTTAAAGCATCATCTGCCTTCTCGTAAACATCATTCATAAAGATGGAACCATAAAACATAACATAGCAACAAGAGCAAAGATGAGTTCCAAAAATGCTAATCTAATGCTGTCTTCTGTGATGGATGATAGAAATGCTGAAGTAGCTTGTGATAGCCAAAGAACAGAAAGAGTAATGTAGAAGTAAGGACTGGAAACCATCAGCTAATGCAGGAATAGACTTACTCAGCCATAAGTAATGGTTCATGTAGTATTTGCAAGACATTATGTACTCTCAAAGACACGCATAAAGAAATATTGCATCTTTACTGATGGCAAAACCAAACCAAAACTACATCTGTATCAATTCACAGGTCAGGTCATCTATTCAAGATGTAAATAAATATTGAGGAGCAGATGTTAGCAACTATAATGTTTTCTATAATAAAATTAAAAAAAACCCTCAAAAGGGCCAATTTACTTTTTTGAAATATGCAGTTTATGGTGGAAAGATGCTCGCAGCTGGATGAGCACTACAGACAGGCTCACAGCAGGCTTAGCAGGTACCTGAATTCAATGAAGCATGTGAACCAGGCAGGCTGGCACAAGCAGCCACTTACCAATTGGAAATACAGGCAATGGTTAAGGATCTAAAGAGTGGCAAAATGGTAAAAGACAATCAAATTACAGCAGATGTATTGAAAGTCCTTCAGACCTTCCTGGAGATACCAATGAGCTGGCCGAAATGTCTTGAGAATAGCAGGGCTCTTCTCTCCCACAGATATACCAAAGGCCTTAGAATCAACTTTAACTACAGCAGTGGAGAAGGTTTTCCACAATGTGAATTAGAGAGGCTTAAATAAATTCTCCCACAGCAATCAGAAAGGAAGACAGCTATTGAAAAATGAAAAAAAAAAAAGTTAACCTAAAATTAAAATGCACTTAAAAAATTAGCCCTGGGTTTGAGAGATATCTGCTGCCACAATGAATAATAGAATATAACAATAATTGCTTGGATTTATATAGCATTTCTAGCCCCTAAAGCATGTGGAGCTCTTTGCAAATGCTGGCATGCATTGTCTAAAAACACTTTAACTGATTTAACATACTAATCTCTGGAGAGGGGGGAAGCAGCCCAACACATTCAGCAGAGCTTTGCAGAGGTCTTGGTTGGGAGCTATGCAGTTGGAACAGAAGGGAAGTAGGTGGATAGTAATTTGCTATCCGTAATAGAAATTATTCAGGTACCCAAATGAGTTTTAAACCCTGTTTTGGCCCCCTGGAAAGAATGGAAAAAGGCCCTAAGGACTTGAAATCAAATTGAGTATGTTGGCATGTATTATGAGGAGGTATGTATTTACCTAAATGTAATTGTTTAAGTTGCATTCAGTTACCTAAGTGGTATGTTTTCCATAGGTCTGGGCTTTGGTATGTGCCAGGAGGAGATGTCAAGCAGCCCAGATGCAGGGAGCACAGTTCTATGGCCAGCATTGCTCCTCTCTGGGCAACAGATCCCAGCTCAGCAGGCAGTGGACTCCTAATGACAGCTAGAAGGCAGCTAATCTACACACATCTTTGTCCATCTCATTGCACCATTCCCAGCACCAGCTATTCAGCTTGTCCTGTATTCCCAATGCAGGACACATTGCTGCTGAGAAGCTCAGCTACGTATCATTATGTGAGAGAGAATTAATTTTTAAGCAGAAACTTTCTGCTTTAAGTGTATAAACCTGAATAACTGTGTAGCATCATATTGTTGATTCAGGAAGCAGAGCTGGGATTAAATCAGGCAGCCCAGTAATGGTGCTCTGTATTGATATGGTAAATGACATCAGGTTAGAATTTTTCCCAACAGATCATGCCCTGATTTTTCATGGATTAAAGTTACCATTCAAATCACTTTGTGCAGAACAGGAGCTACTTGCTTTTACTCTCAGGACACCTGGAAGTATGAAAAAGTAAATGTGTGGAAATCTAGCCCACCTTCCCTGAGAGAGTCCCACCAGACAGATGATTTTCCTACTGTCATGCACTCCCCTCCTGTTTCCCTGCACTATATTTTGCAGGAGAGAGGAAAGAAAGCTTTGAGGAAAGCTGCAGTTTGGACAGGAGGAAAGCGGATGGGAGAACAGCAGAAGGTGCCGAGGCTTTGCAGCGAGGGAGGCATTTCTGAAGCTCTTGGGAGAGCAGAGTCAGAGCTCTCCGGGGCTCTGTGTGGAAATTGTGTTCCTGTTTGAGGTCAGTGATTGCAAAATGCTGGAGACACGCTGTTCATTATGCAAACTGGCTGCACAAAGCGGAAAGAAATAAGAAACAGTCATGCATGTCAAAGACCAGAGAGGTTTAATTGGAAAAGACAACAATTAATGTAAGTTACTTAAAGTTTCCATTTGAAGCAGAGAGACAGTGAAGTGAAACCCAACCATAATTGCACAACTGTTGACCTGCAGCTGAACTAGCCATCCCAGTGGCTTCTTCCTCTCTTCTACTCATTCCTAACAACACCCTTCCTTCCAGTACCGTCCTCCAACACAGCCCCCCTGAGTGCTATCTCCACAAACTTCTGTGAACCAGAATGCTTTTCTTTTTTTCATAAATGATGAACAGATTAAAAGAGGCTTTCCAGAGAATAATGGGACTGAGCCAGGGGTTTGATTATGTAGGTTTTGCTGATGGTACATACAAAGACTGAGTGGGACTGAGGGTGGTGTGGGAAGACAGGCAGCTCCTGGAGTCATTGGGCTGAGCCCAGCTTCCCTGGATGGCCCACGGAGTACAAAATCCTCCTCTGTTTCTTGAAGAAAGGGCTCTCCCAGAAACCTCCAAATTATATGGGTCATACTGCATGTGGGGAGTACTGAACCAGTGGTTAGGCATTCCCTGGGGACATATGAACCAGGTCAATGAACAACAAGTCTCAGATTAGAAGGAAAGCCTTAACTGGGATCCTGCCCCACCAGAATACATCAATTGCCTTTGTTACCCAAAGCACAAGTCATGCACTAAAAATAGTCAAAGAATAGTTATTTCAGTAGCTTCCAAACTCAAGGTGCCCTTCAGTGCCTGGGCTTCCCTACCAGAAACAAAATGATGCAGAAGTTCTGATCTTGAACGTTGTGTTAAGCCAAATAACAAAAAAAAAGGGTTTATCTTCGTTCTAATCTCTTTTTCCAATATACAGACATACTGAAAGAGATTATCTTACAAAAACTGAAGGAAACTCGGGTATTTTAAAACCCTAATCCCCTCTTTCCTTTGTAGGAAATAAGATAAGATCTTGATTTCGCTCGGTTCAATTACAAGAAGCCTTTCTCTTGTCAAAAGTTCTCGGGTTTTCTCTGGTGAGGCATTTTGGGACCTGTGAACCAGGCTTCAGCATTGTCCCGATTATTGGCAAGACAAGAAGGTTTTGGGTGAACGAATGTACCAGCCTCCTCCAACCCAGGGTCCAGTGCAGTTGTCAGCGTCAGCTTACCCAAAGGCAGGGGGCCCCAGAGGAGCTGGTTTGTACTGGGACAGGCAGTTTGCTTTGGCGGTGGGTTTTGCAGGTAGGACTGGTGTGTGGTGGTCAGCGAGGACCAGGGAAGGGGCCATGCACAGAAGTGCTGCCCACACAGCCCAGTGTGATGCCGACAGCACTTCATCATCCCAGGGGGCCAGGGCTACCCCGCACCCTTTCTCTAGACTATAACCTTTCTGAAGAACAATTTTCAAGCGTCAAAGAAAATAAAAAAGTCTTAAAACAGTTCAACTTTTAAATTTAGCCCAGATCCCTAGGAAACAAAAAGCAGAAAAGGGGTGGGAGGAGGAACTTTACCCCAGACTTCACAGATGACAGCTGAGAGAAAAGAAATTGGTGTCTCGACTTCCTACCCTAGGGATAACCCAACCTCGATAAAAAGCCTATTGCATTTACAAATACAAAGAAAGGCTTCAGCAATAACGTCAGAAAATACCCACAATAAAAAAGAAGTCTGCCCCCGTGCAAGCTGGAGAGATGGTGTGTGTGGTGATGCTGGTGGCTGCTTCAGCAAGCAGAGCCAGGATGTGCCGTCGCAGACCCGCGACAGGGGCAGGACTGGGGCTGCAGCGCAGCGAGCGCAGCTTTGCAGAGCTCCTGCCCACCACGGCTTGCCATAAGCTCCCACCCCCGCACAACTTTTCTGGCTTCAATTACTGGTGCGAATCCGGCTCTTTGTTTTCCAGACTGTGCTGGAGTCTCCCTCTTTTGCAGCTCTTGGCCTTTGGGATTTTTTTTTTTTAATGATGTTTGGATTTTACACGGTGTCAGAAGCGTCTGGTACCCGTGACTGCAGCGCTGCTGCCCGGGGCTGTCTGTGAGGTGGGAGCCCAAAGGCAACACTGAGCCAAACACCCAGCTGCTCTCTGCAGCTCCCGCTCCCTTCCTCTCGGGGTGATGTTCAGTACGACAGAAGAAGCCTGGAGACGTGTCCCTGTCACTGTTAAGTAGAAGGGACCCAACCTTCCCCTGGCACTGGCTCCTGTTCATGGAGAGCTTCACTAGCTGAAGCAATCAGCTGGGCTGTAGCACTGGCCTTGGCTCGCTACCCTTTCTTCCCAACTTTCCTTTTAACTCCTGCATTACAACAGTGAGAAGAAAGCTGTTGGAGGAGAGATGAGAAGGCTGAAGGGTTTGGGGCTTGGCAATGGGAGCATCAGTGGAAGGTGAGCAGAGGTGACTGGCAAGGACAAGTGGCAGGGAAGGGATGGGAAACAGTTGCGCAAATTATGACGTCTCGTCTTTTAGTCTATAGGTTGTTTGATGCTGCACAGAACAACACACAACCAAGCCATTTCCCATGTGTGCAACTTTCTGTTTTTATGGTGGTAACTTCTGCTGTTGTGGAACATCTAAATTCCCAGACTTGAGGGCTTTTCTGCTCTTGCATTCTGCATAGCAGAGTGTATAATCTCACCCTGCACTTCCTGACTCAGCCCCTATCTCCTCTTTGAGCTATCATGTACCCGCTGATATTTATAGCTCTCTGTGTCCTGCTCGTGATCCTTCACAACTCCCAGTCACAGTATTTGTGAATGTTACACTGGAAGGCTGTTACTGTGGGTAAGACTGATGCCAAGTTGTAAAATCATGCCAGGGAAGTTGGAACATAAGTTTGGTTGTAAATATTGGCAAAGCTTTGTAAAAAATTAACAAAAAAAACTCCTCCAAGAAATTACAAAACTCTTTTTAGTTGTTATTGAGTCTAATGAGTTCCTGTATTTTTACAGAATACTTTTTCAGGTTTGCAGTTAATAAAATCTTGGTGAAAACCAAATTATCACTTGACTAAGATTAACAATCTTAACAAAGGGGAAGACCTACTAAATGCTGTACTCTTAATTCCTCAGTCTGAGCCTTTTCCCTGGTATGAGGTTGTCCCCCTGTACTGTTCTTCACTATTTTGTCCAGTCTAGCTTTAAATGGCAAAATGAGATGAGACATCTGTACGTCCTGTATGTGCCATCGCATAGCCACTCTGAAGAAGAAACTAGGAAATGAGATCAAACGAACGAAAGAAATGTATTTAGAGAAGTAACGGAGGTTATGTCAAGGTCACAGGGAGCCCTTGTGCTGAACCAAGTGCAAACCAATACACTTGTGCTGCCTCTGCTAATACTTCAGGTTCAGAGGTGGAAGTTGTCTTCTTATTTCTTGCACTCATCACCCGGCCCCAGGTAGCAATAAAATACTCTGTCTACTTACAAAGCCACACACTGCTGAGCTCTGATCGGCTTAGGCTGTGGTCCAGCCCGCCAGCTCAGTGCTGCTGCTGTCCCTCTGCTTCCCAGCTGCCACCACCTGTCCCTTGCTTGTCCTGGGCATGGCTGCTGGGTGTTCAGGCTGCCTTTCCCCTCTGAAATGGGGTGGCACCCAGAAAATTCGTGAACTTGTTCCTGCCTGGGTGGCCTCGGTGATAGTACAACAAAGCAAAGGACCGAAAGCAAAAAGGCTGAGGACATCTCTGTCCTGGACACCAGCTCAGTCCACCAGCATGATGACCCATGTCATCACCCAATATGTCCTGAACAAAACAGGCTGCAGGCCTTCCCTGAACTCACTCTTGCTTTGTGTTCAATGCCTGTTCTTGAACTAGACAGTTTAGTAAAAATGAAGCCAATCTTCAATCTTAAATTTCTTTCTAGTGGTAGAATGCTGCGTATGATAATCTGTTGTCATGCCTTGTGATTTTCACTGTTAAAAACGAACCCACTGTTTCTAAAGCAAGTTTGTGCACTTTAAACTTCCAGGTCTTTCCCTTGCTACACATCTGTGCGTTGGACTTGGGTACCCAACCAGACACTAATGTCTCCACCTTCTCTGGTACAAGATAAGTAAGTCATGTGCCAGGACTGTTTTATTACAGCCTCTTTTGGCACCTTTAATCTTACTCCATTTTTTTCCCAGCCTTTTTCCAGAGCTTGGTACCCCACTGCCAGCCCTGCCTGGGCTGGGGACACAGGCTCCACTGACCCTGTGTCTGTGGGACCGGCCCCTTCACCCCTCACACTCAGTATCAAGCGGGAGTTGATGTTCAGCATCGAAGCCTGTTTCACACTGGCTGTCAATTAGATTAGCCTGTGGTCTGCATTCAGTATGCCAAGAGGCAAAGCCACAAAGATCATGTTTCTGTAACCCTGTGGCAATGTTTTCCTTGTGCTCCGTTAACCACGTAATTCAAAGCGCAGAGTAGCCCTGTGCTGCTCGCTTTTATTACTGTTAGTCCTCTCATCCTGTGCTGTCTGCATGTTATCAGCAACTATTTGTTTTTTCTCCAGAGAGAAGATTAAAAGTAAACAGCTTATGGCCACAACCTGTTCCTTAAGAGTCCTGACGAGACATACACCAGCTAGAAGATGGTAATTTTATGATGATTTACAAACTAGGGGGGGGAGGGCGAGGGGGAAGGATCTAGTTAATATGTGTCAGGCTGATGTAGGTACCAAGTCAAACACGTCACACCTTGCAAATTGCAATCTCATAAAATAAAATTAGTTTGGAGAATTGAGAGATACTTTATAACAGCATGTTTACCAGTGGTACAGACATTACTCTGTGATTTCAGATTTTTTATATCATATTCTAGATCAAATAGTATGAATGCTATCACTTAAGGACCATATCTTTCCTTCCTATTTATCTCTGGGCGCAATTTTGTGCCAAACTTAGATCCTGGGAATGAGACAGAGGCAACTTCAGGATACTGAGGCTGCTGATCCACAGGGTTATGAGCTTGAAAAGCTCACTTGCCAGCCAGCAGGTAACACTGCACTGCAGCCACTTGCCCAGAGGGGAGTGGTGATGGAGGAAGCACAGGAACCCAGCCCGTGAGGTTTTTTTGGGAAAATGGAACAATATCTGTTTCTCCTGATATTCCCTGATGGATGCAGAACCAGCAGGAAGGGGGAGAAAGCTGCACTTCACGTAGGCAGTGTGGTCAGGTATGGACAAGACCTGAAGCAGTTCAGCTCTGCTTCTAGGTTCCACAAGGATCAGAATTAAAGCCAAAGTGGGGCTTTGTGGGGTCCTGAGGCACTTTCCTGCTATCACAGTCATACCATATAATGCAATGATTTTTGTAAATTCGTCATGCTTCAGCTTGTTAAAAATTAGACATTTTCCCCCACTAGTCAGTAATTACTAAGAGAGTGGTTCAAAATGTCACTGCCATGATGGCCGGAAACTTTTGTCTGATTCCATGCTTAAATTTATTCCTGGACACTTTATATCCATTTATTCTTGTGACAGCATTTGTCCTCAGTTTAAATAACTCTTCTTCCTTCCCAGTCTGTACCCCTGATGTATTTACAGCCAGCAATCAGAGCCCCTCTTCAGCTCCCTTTTGCTGGATGGAATATGCCAGCCGAGCTTGGGTTGTGGTACAGAGCCACAGAATGCTGCTTCTGCCAGCACCAGAACTGATATTGGACTGAAATTATCAGAGTGGAAAAAAAAAAAACCCATCTGGAGGCATCTCTGGTTGCACTGCCCAGAAGGCTCAGCCCTGGAGCTATGCCAAAATAAAGGAAATACTCTGTCACCCCCTGAAGTCACCATTTTTAGATATTTTGGTAGATACATTTCACGCCTTGGGATGGAGAGCTCTCATGAGGTTTCTCTCCTTGGTGTGGCTCTGTACCATGGTGGCATGAGCAGCCTTCACAGCGACCCATGGAGCCACCTGCTTGAGACCCTTCCAGTGGAGCTCACGCTTCCTGGGCTACGCTTTTGGCCATGCCTAATGCTGCCCTTCAGACTTGTAATGGGGCAAGTGTACATGACTGGTGAAAAGGGCTGCCTGACAACACCCATGGATGGCAGCATTGCTTCTCCAGGCACCTGCAGCTGACGAAAAATGACACTACTGCAGTAAAAGTCAAGTCCACCAAGATTTAAGTCTATTAAATGAAAAATGTAACAGACCCAGCTGCAGAAGAGGATGTTCCTCCAGGTCCTCCAGCCACTACAGAGCAATGTGATAAAGTGCCTGCAAGGTACAGTCAGCTGAGAGTGGCTGCCCATAAGCTTGCTCATCAGTGTAATTTAATCACAGGCACATGATGGTTTGCATGCAAACATAATGTTTGCATCTATTTCCTACGATGAAGCAAAATAAATCCCTACTGTCAAGGACAAGAATCAAAATCCCAGCCCAAACATATGCACAGAAATTAGCTGCACCCTATCAGTGTTTCAACAGCATCTCTGAAAACAAAAATTATTTGTGTTTCCACAGGGAGTTTCTGCTAAAGCCCTGTCAAAAAAGAAGAAAAACAAAATTTGCAAGAGATGGAGATGTCAGGGGGTTGTCATCATTTGTTGTGTTTCTCAATCTTTTGCTCAGAAACTTCCTAAAAAGAGCTTAGCGGGAATGTGCTTTGTCAGCACAGTCACAAAGGGGTGAAGTTCTTGCCTATGGGTCCCATTCATAAGGTGGCTGCTGGAGAAATTGCAACACATGTGCTAAAGATGAGTAGCCTTTAATTACTCCAAGTCTCACAAGCACAGCAAAATAGATGCTGGTTACAGTGTGCTGCCAAAATGACCTGTGGAAATCCAGTGTGAACCAGTGAGCAATGAGGCAAGGAAGGGAAGAGCAGAGCAAGACCAAATGACCCGTCTTGGGGCCCTCGACTTTGTAGTGAAGATGATAACATACGTCAAAGCTCTGATCCAGCTTGCAGGATCATTAAAATTCCCAGGCAGTTCCTGCCAGGCAGAAATTTTAACCCTAATGGTCTAACTTTGCTCTAAATGACTGTATAGCTTTAGGCAGTAGTATCCTGCCGATGGAATTCTTTCCCAAATGGCACTCTAGTGATAAGAAAAAAAATCACGGCACATCTACAGAAAAATCTCTTTGTTTTGTGTAAAGAGAAAAAAAAACAACCCAACTTTTAGACGGGTATTCATGTTGTAGTTAGTGCTAAAAAAAACCCCAAAAAATCAATTTTACATCAAAGACCTGCAACCTTTGTGTTTAAAAACTGAGTTACAGTCAAGATTCACTTCCAGATCAATTTGGAATTTGGTCAAACCAAGCTGAAATAGCATGTTTGTAATTGATGGGGTTTGTTCCCTTGCTGGGTCTGTTTGTGAGTTTTGTGCACCCAGGTGCCTACCTGCCACTTGCCTATTTCTTCCTAAGGCAAAAGAAAAAAATAACAAAGCCTTTCAGAGAGAAACGAGAACCAATAAATATTGGATTTTACACTTTCAACTAATTTGGTGGAGCCTCCAGGCAGCCTAGCAGAGTGAATGAGGAATGGGAATAGTTGTCTTTGAAGCTGAGGGCAGTCCTGAGACCCTGAGTTTGAACCCAAACCTTAATCTTTCAGCTCTGGGACAGCTGCAGATCAGAGCATTTTGTGAGTTTCTCCAAGTAAAGTTGTGCATGTACTGAAATATCTCATTTTCTTTCCTTTGTTGCATTGTTTTTTTATTGAAGCATCATTGAATCCCTTCCCTGCCCAGCCTGGCCGGTGGCTGCTGCAGCCTGAAGCTGAATCCCAGGTTCTCGCTGCAGCCCGCGCTCACCATCCTCTGTCCAATATCACAGAGCAGGGGGTAACACCCTCCTGATAAGACCTCCTGAAAACACCTCCTTTCCAGAAATAACTTACATCATTATTTGTTTCTGCAGATGTGTGTACGTGTGAGAAAAATAGAGGAAAAAAAAGAGGTGAGACAAACATTTAGCATCATGCAGCAGCAGCAGACCTGGGCTCAGATTTCTCTCTGCTGCTACTGAAATGGTTTTTAGGGACTTCAGCAGAGAGGGCTGAGATATCATCCTGGCTGTGCCTGACCTGTCCCCCCATGCTCGCTGCCGTGGTCATTCCTTTCTCCCAACCACCTCTGCCATTGCCAGGGGCCACTGTTGTGTCCTGTGGGAAAATGCAATGAAGGCACACGTTCCTCCCCCCCCATCTGAGGCTAAATGCACCTTCACCGACGAAGCACCCATGCCGGGAGAGCTTTGGGCTTGCCAAACGCCAAGGGACGGCTCTGCCTCGGGAGAGCTGGAGAAGAGGCAGAGGAGCAGAGGCCAGGGAGGCTGCGCTGGCTGGGCTGTTGGCTGGAGACTCGGCCGGGCTGGGGTGGGAAAGCCCCACTGCTGGCACCAGCCCACGGCTGCTGCTGTGGAGGAGGAGCGGTGGGAGATGCAGGGGCTTTCTGACCCCCGACAGCCAGTGTGTTATTCTGCCTTGGGAAGCTCTGCGGTCTCTGAAGCTGTCTTAGTGCCTAAGGAAGGATAAGAGATAAGAGGAACAGGAGGAGGTAGAACAGGAGGAGGTATTTCACTTGTAAACCCAGATCCTTGAGATAGGCCTGCCAGTTCCATCAGAAAGCAGCTCTGAGTAACTAACCTCTGTGTTCTGAGTCAAGCCACTGAAGACCCACCATCATAGGCAGGATGGAATTGCCACTCCATCCATATCCTATGAACACAACTGAAATGACCTACACCAGGCACTGAAACTGCTGCGTGATTCAGCCCATACTCACTGCCTGGAAGCATAAGGAAGCCACAGCATCCATCTTTAACCCATCTTGTGAAGCCCTTTCTGAGCTTGGGAGCTTGGAAACAGCTGGAGGATTTGTAACACCACAGCCACCAACTCTGCTCGTTCCCCTCAGGGTGAATCTGCAGGAGAAGGGGCCAGTGCGTGGTGGCACAGGGACACCTGGCCAGCCAGGATTTGACCTGTAAGAAGGTGACTGAGCACTGCTGGACTTAATGACCTTGTGAAATTAAAGCTGGTGCAAAGGCATGGTCATTCAAAATCACCTTTGAAAAGATGCAAATTGCTTTGTTTCCACAGCAGAGGCATTTGGGCAGCCTGATGTGTATTTGCTGCAGGGCAGCACCCAGGCTACCATTCAAGCAGAGGGGGGTCTTCCATGTCACAGTGTCAGGGAGACCCCAGGAACCAAGGGAGTTGGGGCTCTGAGCTGGAAACCTTGCACAGCCAGGAGGGTTTCAGGACAGGTCCTTGTCTTTGTGAAAAGCAACCTCATAAACAGAGGAGGAAAGGCTGCTCTGTTGGTGGGGAAGCATCGCCAAGTGGCACACATCCCTTCTTCCTTCACTCCATGGCAGCCTTGATTTTCTCTTCCCTACAACCAGGGTGGACTTAATTTTATTCCAACAGATCTGGAAGCTGTGGAGCTGCTAAACTTTTAAAAACTGGAGACTCAAGTTGCTGCACTGCCTGCTCTGACAGAAGCAAGGAAGCACCAGTCTCCCTGAAGTTCAGATTTACTGGTACAATTACTCATGTTCCCTACAGGGACCAGTAAGACTCCACAGCAGTGCTCTAGCATTGAGTGCCAGCTGCACACAGTGACTTACTGCACACTTCTCCCAGTGTTTTGTGCACCTTCGGAGTGCTGACATGAGTGTGGGCTCATTGGGTCATTTATTTATTTTTGTATTTATGAAAACAATGAACTTCCAGCCCCTGAGACACATGCCACTTTTTTTCCACTTTGTTTCTCTTGGCTCTTTTAAAAGGAAAATCAGGATGTTTTTTACTTTGGAGATGTAAAATTGGCATTGGCTCTGTCTGAGAAGACCTCTCTACCATGGAAAATGAGTAAATAAACCATTCACTACAGCTCTCCTTGAAGAGACCAACAGTCTGTACTATGCTGAACAATGCATTCCTCAGAGGAAATGGGGAATACACCAAAGTGACTCCCTTGACTCAAATGTTCCAGAGTTTGTCTACTCTGATCATTGTTCAAATAGCTTTTACCCAAAGTCTTCTTCACTGTGGCAAAATTTCACAGCTTATTTTATCCAAATAACTCAAGCATTGTTGATCTGGATTCCCATCCACTTATGTGGCCCAAGAATTTAATGATTCATGAAAGCCTAAGTTTGTTGCTTTGTGTTGAGTAACTACCTATGCAGGGCCATATGGTCACCAGCTTAGTGGATGAGGGAAAGGCTGTGGATGTTGTCTATCTAGACTTTAGAAAAGCCTTTGACACCATCTCCCACAGCATTCTCCTGGAGAAACTGGCTGCTCATGGCTTGGCTGGGCATATGCTTCGCTGGATAAAAAACTGGCTGATGACCAGGCCTAAAGAGTGGTAGTAAGTGGAGTTAAATCTGGCTGGTGGCCGGTCACCAGTGGTGTCCCCCAGGGCTCAGTGCTGGGGACAGTTCTGTTTAATTGCTTTATCGGTGACCTGGATGAGGGGATTGAGGGCACCCTCAGCAAGTTTGCAGACAACACCAAGCTAGGTGGAAATGTTGATCTGCTCGAGGGTAGGGAGGCTCTGCAGAGGGATCTGGACAGGCCGGATCGATGGGCCAAGGACAATGGTATGAATTTGAATAAGGTCAAATACAGGTTCTGCACTTTGGCTACAACAACCCCCAGCAGCGCTGGAGGAGGAGAGGCTGGAAAGCTGCCCAGCAGAGAGGGACCTGGGGGTGTTGATTGATAGATGGCTGAACATGAGCCAGCAGTGTGCCCAGGTGGCCAAGAAGACCAATGGCATCCTGGCCTGGATCAGGAATGGCCGGTAGGACCAGGGAAGTGATTCTACACCTGTACTTGGCACTGGTGAGGCTGCATCTCAAGTATTGTGTTCAGTTTTGGGCCCCTCACTAAAAGAAGGACACCAAGGCACTAGAGCATGTTCAGAGAAGGACAGCAAAGCTCGTGAAGGACCTGGAGCACATATCTTAGGAGGAGCAGATGAGAGAGTTGGGGCTGTTTAGCTTGGAAAAAAGAAGGCTGAGGGGAGACCTTCTCGCTCTCTACAACCACATGAAAGGAGCTTGTAGAGAGGTGGGGGTTGGTCTGTTCTCCAAGTAACAAGTGATAGAACAAGAGGAAATGACCTTAAGTTGTGCCAAGGGAAGTTTAGATTGGATATGAGGAAGAATTTCGTTACCAAATAGGTTCACAGGTACTGGAAGGGCTTGCCCAGGGAAGAAGTGGAGTCTCTATCCCTGGGGGTATTTAATAGTTGTGTAGATGTAGTGCTGAGTGATACAGTTTAGTCAAGGTCTTCTTAGTGTTAGGTTAATGATTGAACTAAATGATCTTAAAGGTCTTTTCCAACCTAGGAAATTCTGTGATTCTGGCAAAAGATATGCAAGCAATAAGTTTAAAGGGGAAGACAGCATTTTTCAGATGATTATGGCATTTTGCTTTCAGTCTCGTGGTGCGCAGAACTCCCAAACACATGCTACAGTCATCCAGAAACCCATATCTACTGCAGTTAATTAATGTACTCATTTTTGCCGTACATTAGCTGAGTGCTCATTGTAAATTCTCCTATCCATTATTCAGAATGATTCCCAAATCCTTTCAATGAATGATAGTCCAAACCATAGGTTATTAAAACTATGAATAGCAAATATTTATAACGAATTACACAATTTGTGCTGCAGCTACAGAAACAAACCTTGTACATGACATGCGAGTTGCAATCACAGTCACTGAGAAATGAAAAGGGCAGGAATTTTGGATTGTAGCCACACCTGCAGGTTTCACGTCACCATTTCCATGCGTCCTGCCTGATTTTTGCAGTTAATGGTATATATCACAATTGAAATGGGTAAATATCTAGGGGTGAAAAAAGGGGTTCTGGCCATTCCTATGCTTGCAGAAAGCAAGGCAATATAAATCTTCTAATATTCGTTACCATCGTGCACATAGTTCTAACCAAATCCTGTCTCCTGGTTGCTCACGACATCTTCAAAACATGTTTTGCCCCACATCTTATCCTGCCCAAGGAATGGGTGTCTCTCACACCAGCTGATGGAGAGTTCAAGAACAAAAGGGGTGACAGGAAAACCTTTCCCCATCTTCTGGTTCATAATTTACGGATAAAGCAGAGTAATTGCCAGGGGATTAAGAAAGCTGTGGTCACCCTCATATCACAGTCGGGCCACTGTGCAGTCTGCTCCCTTGCCCCACTGCCACTGGGACTGTATCTGGTGTGCTGTAAAAAGTCTCTCCCTGCCTGGGTCACCCAGAGGACCACAGTCATCAGAGATCACTTGAAAAATAAATAAAATTAAAAAAATAGAAGGAATGAGAATTGTCTCCTAAGTGGTGTCTCAGTCTGTGTGTGGTGAGGGCATCTGCCTCCTCTCACTGCTGTGTGACACTAAAGTTATCAGAAGAAATAAAGAAGAAATGCTTTCCCACCCTGGAAGGCACTAGTCAGATGCAGCTGAGAGCAAGAGCCTGAATTTAACAGTGACAAACGCATTCTTGCACCTGCAAATGCCCTGGTGAGCTGATGGGAGCAAGGACAGAACAGTTTGAACATGTAGAGCTGAAGGAAATTTCAGATCTTTTCAAGATTGGAAGTGGAGAGGAGTTAAAAATCCCAGACCTACTGTCAACCACTCCTGGCTCCCTTTGAGGCTCAATGACTCACATCAGCTTAATACAAAATTGCACATCTCTGCGGGTTGTGGAGGAGGAACTCTGCCCTAGATCCAGCACAAGGTCTGTCCTTCTCTTCACTGCTCTCCCTGCCAGGGTGCAAAAAGCAGCTGTAAAATCCCACTTGCACAACTTCCCCATTTGCAGAAGCTCTTGGTCAGGAAGAAACAACTTTGAGGTTGGAAAAGAAGTGTGTGAACCAGGTCCAGCCCCTACACAGCTTCTCAGTTGGGTTGGTATGAAGCCAGCCCATACCGGAAGGTTTCAATGTTTCAACTGCTGCACACAAACCTCTTATATTTCCACTTTAGTAAAGAAATGGACATTACATCTTGAGAGAGCCTGCCTCGCTAAATTTCTCCTCCATCTATGCTGGGACCAACTCCTTTGCATTTAAGAGAGAAGCCCTCAAATGAGGCTAACTCTCCACAGACTACAATTACTTGGGTTTGCTTTAATCCCCACACCTCTATCATCATCAATGCATGATCTGCACCAGGGAAAGAAGTCACACTTTTCTCATCAGGTACAAAGCTGAGGAAAAGAGAAAATAATTGCTCTCCAAAGCGCTGCTGCGCAGCACCGCATCCCTCCGGCACACAGAGGGAGGAGGGGATGTGGCAGCAGAGGTGAATGCCTTCTGCAGAGCTGGAGTGATATGGAGAGGTAGGAGAGAATCTGACTTGCAGGTGTAATATGTTGAAGAGAGGCAATGTGTTCTTATCCATAAAAGTACTCATAAAAGCTAGAAGTGGACAAGATGCCATGTGCAGATTTGGTTCTCACGGGGCCTTTTGCAATGGTGGTCACACGAGATCCACAGGGTTGTTATACGTGTCCATGGGTAACTTGTATGTGGGAGCAGAGTAGTACAAGTGGGAAGGAGAAGCCAGAAGTGAGGAAAGCCTTATCTCCTCTCCATGTTGGGATCCACCATTTACTGCAGCCCACCAGAGTCTCCACAGTTGTCCAGGGCAGCCGAGACCACAACCATTCCTAGCTTTGGAGGGGAGGGAACTTTTCACATTTGCTTTGGCCATTGCAGGGATATTAATGTGTTTAAAAAGAGCCTCCAAATGAGGAGTTTATCAGCTCAGGGACACTGGGCACAAACTGAGGGAAACCACCAGCAGCTCAGCTCTCCTGGAGGTGTGTGGAGCCTCCCTGGCTGCTTGCCCTCTCAGGAGCTTGTCCACCACCCACAGGGCACAGGCAGGATTATAATGTCTCACAGCAAGATTACTTAGCGCAAAACCAGCAACATCGCTTGGAGACATGAGGAGGCACCAGCATTGCCATCCACAGCACTTGGAGGTCAGATGTCTGGACTGAAGCAATTCACTTTCTGGGTTGATGTGCTCCCTGCCCTCTACATCTCAAACCCACACCTAAGAGAGGCTCCATGTCATCTCTCTCCTTGCATACTTAATGAAAGGTACCTTGCTGCTGTGCTTACTACCCAAAATAGATGTCACTCTCTCCGTGATTAGGCCAACGGGCTGGTGCTGTGGTGACAGCACAGAGCTGCCCTGGTTAACCAGGGGTTGGAATGAGCCATCCCTCCCCTTCTCCCTGTGCAGGGACACCTTGCCAGCATCCGTCCTTGCAGCTCCCCAGCCAGAGGTATCAGCTTGCTTGCTGTGGGATGATGCACTATGTCCAACAAAGGCTGCTCTCTCAATCAGCCTGACCACAGCAGAGAAGCATCTGGCTTGTCCCCAGGAGCACAGCTCCAGTAGAAATACAGGCTGAGTGTGCCACACATCCATCATAGACAGAACTCTCTGGGACCACGGCCCCTGAACAGTTTTTAATCAGCAGAAGATAAATAGGTTGTAATGTCCTTCATGACTTAGAAAGCTTGAGAGGTCTGTCTCAAGGTTGTGACAAGCCCTGCCCCATGTCCCACAATTTATACAGTTAAGGACTCTGTCCAGAACTTCGAACACCACTGTAGAAGGCAGCTTGGGGCAAACCAGCAGATCAGACTCAGCTGGGAAGTGTTCAGTATCTGGTTTATTCTCTGGATGGGTTCAGTTCTGAACATAAATACGGTTACCAAGAAGCAACCATGAATCTATCTACCAAAAGAACCAAACCTCCTCTAGACAGCTGCATAGAAACACCTCCGTTTTTATTCAGAGACTGCAGTTTGCTCAGATATTGTGGGAGATAATTGTTCTTTCCTGCCTTCCTTCCGTGCTCTGTCTCCCACCTCCCTGCTCAGTGAGAAGACCACAGAGCGTGGCTCATACCACAGAGCTCTCCAAACCCCTGCGTACCCTCCCAGTGCATGACCCACATGCTCTCTCATTCAATGAACTCAGTGGTACAGCGTGTGAGGTGTGGGGCTTCAAATTCACTGGGACACCAAACTGCCAAACAGCAGTACTATGTCCTGTGGCCCATGCGAGTCAAGTTCAGCTCCCAGGGCTCCCGCAGAGCTGGGTGCTGCTGCCTTACACAGGGGCAGGCTTTGACTGGGCTGCAGTAAAAGGCAGACACCCCAGAATTCTCTGAGCTGCTAAAACACAACAAGCACCCTCCTCCCACAGAGCCACTGAAGTGCCCCAGCAGGGTCAAAGCATTTGGGGAAGTTGCTCCTCTGCCTATCACTAGTTCAGAAGATGCAGCACGGGCTGGTGGGGCTACAAAGGAAGAACCTGAGAAGAGGCAAAGGGGGTGTCATGATGTCTTTCCTAGAGAAGATGGAGTAGGCAGCCACCCTCAAGGTGCTCCCTGTGGGGTTAAGTTGTTCCCCTCGGATCAAACAGCAGGGCTTACCAAGACGCATACACGACTTCTGAGTTCTCCCAACTCTCACCTCTGGAGAAAATGTGCATGCCAACAGTTAACTGTTACCTACCAAACCCAGTTTTTCTGATCACTCTAAGGATTTCTGGGTACTTCGTTTGCCTCCTCCCTTTTTAAACAGTTAACCCATCAGATATTTCAAATGCAAAGCAAAACCAATCCTTTGTGAAAATCCTAGAGAAGTCCTCTTTCTAGTGACTCCGGGCATTTTGCAGCATCTAAGAAACGCTTACCTTAGTACATGAGTCGATCCATTTATTGTGGTGGTGGAACAGGGGACTGTCTGCCCCAAGATGGAAGGCCTTCGGTATCGCTCATCACCACAGCACAGGATGATGAGGAAGGCACGTCTGAAAGACTTGTTCAGGAAGGCGTAGAGGAAAGGGTTCAACCCTGAATTGATGTAGCCCAGCCACAGGAAAGCCGTCCACAGCTTCCCCGGTACTGTGTAGTTTATGAAAGGGTCCACTATGTTTGTGATAAAGAAGGGGGCCCAGCACAGGCAGAAGCACCCCATGATGATACACAGGGTCTTGGCAGCTTTGGTCTCGGTCTTCATGCGGTGCGTGCTGTGCTGGTCCGGGGGGTGCTGCCGGCCGTCGCTGGGGGCCCCCGCGCGCTGCAGCACCTGGATCTGGCGGGCGTGCTCCCTGGCCGTCACGTAGATGCGGTAGTAGGCCAGCACCATCAGGAGGAAGGGAATGTAGAAGGCCACCACGGAGCAGGTAATGGCATATGGCTTGTTGACCATGAAGATGCAGTAAGTGGAGTTGGAAGCCTTGTTGAACTGCCTTTGCTGAATCTGGGGCAGGGTGGGGAAGGACAAGGACAAAGAAGGAAAGAAGTTCAGCACCGCTCCTCTGATACCAGCAGTCTCTTTGCTGGGATATCTCGCCACTAGTTTCCAATTCTCTCTCCTCCCTTTCCTCTCACATCCGTAGTACCTGCCTCTCCAGCCTGTGCTCACACCAGGGGCTCTTCAGCCCTGCTGGTCCCCAGGCCTGCAGGACCAGCCCGCGTTGCAGCTCTGGTATCCTGAGGCATTTCTTAAGCTGGTCAGTGAAAATTAGCCTAACTCCCCAGTTCAGACAGGGCAAAGGGGAGTAACTTCACTTTGTGCCAATGTGTTTTATCAGTGCTCACTGCTCTGTTCACCAGGGTGTGGTTTTACACCAAGGATGTACAAGTTTCACCCAGCAGAGTCCCACAGGGGTATTAGAGAAGGACCAGATGGACAGGGAAGAGACTTTGCTGTGGCATCTGGGAGGCAGCTCCAGGCTGGCAGTGACACTGAGCTTCCCAGGCACAGGGCTGTGGGCAGCTGAAGTCTGCAGGCTGAGTTCATAGGCTGAGACCTGGTCAATGACTTGTGATGGAAACAGAGATAGCAGAGGAAGAAAAGGGTCTTGCATGAAAGTCTGAGGAACAGAGGGCATAACTGAAACAGACAGGTTTTCTCTGAGACCATTGTTGCTACAAAACAATGTCACTGCAGGTCCATCAGGCTCATGATTTCTGGTGTTTCTTTCAACAAGAGAATAAACCCTATATCCTATTTAAAGCTATTATATCAAAATTATTTACTTAGGCATGTTAGGAAGCTTACCTCTAAAGTAAACTATGAACCATTTTCACTAGATAGTGTTTGAACCCTGCACTACTTCTCAGGATGCAGTGACTGAAATCTGCACAGTGAGCACCAGCAAGTTACAAGGAAGGGCTTGTACTGGTGTTTAGAAAATCTGGTGCAGACAGCTGGGTGTCGAGTCTTCTCTGAAAAGGTTGGGGCAAGAAATCAGCAGAAGAAATCAGGTACCTGATGTGATTTGTTACATTAACAAAATACACCTCCCTTTTCTACCAGCTGCATGTCCTAAAGGTGCTTGTCTGGAAGCAGTTCTGGCTTTATTGCCTTGTCTAGAAGCTTGGCAGCTTGCACCTCTTATTCTTCATGTGCCAAAGAGTATTCATAGCTCCTTGACTGAGACTTGGCATAAAAATGCCACATCTCTTTAAACAAGCTCTTCTAAATAAGGCGTTTTCACAGTTTGCCATTTTTAATGCCTGCATCTCTACACTGGAAGGAGAGCAGATTTGAAGCTCTTAACTCCTTTCCCTGCAGACAGGTTCCTGTGAGAAACACCAAACTGCAGCGGGGAAAATGCACTCCTGCTGAAATGACTTACACAGGGGAACTTCACCTCCCCCTGCCTCTTCAAGGCTCACACCAGGACAGGGGATACTAATGGGACTGGCTCAAAGCACCATCCCCTTCTGGGGGACTCTGGGTTTCCTGGCTCTCCAAATATTGCTGTCACAGCAAGGGGGGACCCTTGGGCTGAGCTGGCAGTGGCCAGCACTCCCCTGAGAGCTGCAGAGGCCAGAGGGAACCAAGGACTCCTGAGGTGCCCATCAGGAGGCAGCTGAGGCTTGGCATATTTTCAAAGGACTACTCACTGAACTGATTAGTAGATGTGGGTAAAATCCTCTCCCAGAGCCACTACTATCTTTGTGTCAGTCCTTCCAGGACAGTCATTTCAAACCCACTTAAAGACATCCTCCAGAAACTCAGCAGCCCCCCTGCATCGATAACAAGAAGCCCCTCCTTCAACCTCTCTTGCCATCTTTTCTCTGAATATTGCTTTTTAGAGAATATACAACACTGAGTATATTTGACAGCAGCTTTGTGTACCTCCTTAGCTACTCACCAGATCAATGATGCCAATGCTATTCCAGCCTTGCATGATAGGGAGGAAAGAAATAAATGTTGGGATTACCCAGCACCCTCCAAGCATTACAGCAATGCGCAATGGAGTCATCTTGTTCCTGTAA
The DNA here is from genome assembly GCA_025331215.1 of Actenoides lindsayi. Lineage (NCBI taxonomy): Eukaryota > Metazoa > Chordata > Aves > Coraciiformes > Alcedinidae > Actenoides > Actenoides lindsayi. The sequence goes on from WTSP01020541.1 coordinate 89,157, forward strand.
ACCAGAGGCTGGCAGCAGATAGCATAGTACCTGCAAGGAAAAAAGAGTGAGAACAATGGTCATCAAAGGAGGCTTCTAAGTCTTCTAAATAAAACTGTTAAGCATTTTCTCCAGCTTGTTTCTCCTGCCTTTCAAAATGGGTGGGAGGGGGGAGGAATCTATAGCCTAATTGCATTGACTGCCTCTTGCACAGGGAGCTCAGGATATTTTCACAGCTTGAGTAAATAAGTTTTCATAGTTCATTACAGGGGAAAGCCAGTATTTTCTGTTTTCCAGCTAGGGAAAACAAGGCACAGATTAATGCTGTGGTTTGTCTGAGGTCACAGAGCAAGGGAGTGACTTCATATTCAGATCTCCTCTCTCTCTGCACTTAGTCACAAAGCTGTCTGCACCCTCCTTACCACAATGAATGAGTACACCTTCCTTCCATTTAGCCATAACTGAGTAAATGTTGGGGTTTTCCTAACTGCAATGGGCATTTATTTTGACAAGACTGCAAAAGCTGTTATTGCAAATTAACAAAGTGTTTCAAAGCTGTGAAAATGTCAGTAAAATGAAGTGTGCTTTTCCATAACCAAGATCGCTTTCTACCTCACAGGAATCACCCTCTTGTCTGGCTGGGGTTTAAGCTTCTGCCACAAGGACAGGGCAAATGTCTGCACAGGGCTTCTAGCCTCTACACCATTAAAGGGACATGCCCTGCGCCCTCTCTTCTCCTGAGCCATCCAACATATTCATATTACAACAGGTCCCTCCTCTTAAAATAACAGCTAGCTATGAATTAAAAATGTCTTCTCAAGGGGATAAGAAATCAACTCTTCTGTTTGTTTGGTTCCTGTGCTCCCCAGCTGCCACCAGATTTCTACATCAGGAAGGTGTGTCAAACCCAACACCAGAAATCTTGTTGCTCTGAAATTAATATACGCCCATAAGCAAAGCAGATCAGTAACCCTATCATCCTATTGAAGATTTTTGGTGGTCCTGACCTAACAGTCTGTTTCAGGTTCCCAATGAAATATTTTTGATCTTTAGATTTTTGAATTTCTGCACATTTTGTGCAAACAGGCCAATACTGATGTCCCCACAGCTGTGACAGGGAACTGGGGTCCAGAGACAGAGGAAGTGCCCATAAATTCCCAGGTCTTCTAAAGAACTAAATATATCATTCAACTGTGTGCCTGATGAATACATTTTCTTAGTGAATGAATAATGATCATCTGGTAGATGCAGTTTCCAGACTTGGTAAGCACAGAAATTATGCAGTATCGTGCCCCATAGGATGTGGGCACTGCATTCAGCAAGCGGCCTTCAGTAGCTATTTACAAAGGGAACAAACGATCTCTGTCGGAGATTTTTGGAGTCAAGCCTCAACATCAAGGTATAACGTGTACGTAGAGAAAGCTCCACTGATGATTGCCTATAGAAGCTGATTTTATGAGGTCAGCAGAATCATGAATTAGAGACATTAAATTAGCGATCACACACTAAAGCTGGACCACTAACCTGGGAAGAAGCCTGTCAGAATTCCTAAGTGCCAGCAGTACATTAAAATAAGCTATATGTGAATGCACACATACACACGGTTTATGTGTATGTATTAGAGAGATGTCCTTGAGGCGTGCAATTTATTTCAAGGCTTGAGTGAGGAACAAGCTTTGTGCTAAACAGGCACAAAATTCTGTGCTTTTTTTTAAGACTCCTTTTTTAAAAGTCTTGTGAAGTCAACTCAATTGCCTTATTTTGATAAAATCAGATGATATATTCCACACAAAGGGTTGAAATAATATCAAAGTGTCAAAAGAAAACATTTTTTAAAAGTCTCTTTGAAACAAGATTCAAAATGTCACAGGGGAAAAATGTTGAAGCAAGCATTCAACTATTTCAATTTTATCATTGCTACATCCTCCTCTGGTTTCATGTGTGCATGAAAATCAGCCTGTTCCCCTGAAAAGTTTCACTTTCAAAGAAATGGTATATTTGACAGTAATTGTTCTTTCAAAGCACTGGCTGAAATGTTCCTCTCGTGGAACTCATGCTAACAGCCACAGTGGTCATCGGGTCTGATTGCTGTCCCAGTAACATGGCCCTCACATCCCTCCCATGGGCGAAGAAGATGACACTGAATAATTTACAGGAACAGGACATATTTAGCTTTGGAGCTTGCCTTCACTGGATCCCAAGTTGAATAAGTGAAGGCATCCTGCCTCAAAGATACTCAACTTGGAAAGGCCTTGAGTGACCTAATTAATGGAAGATGGATGTACGTTTGAGTTTGGCCCAGTTTTGAGAGGAAGGATGGAACAGAGATCTCCAGGGGTCCTTTCCTACCTATATTTTTCTGCATCTATCAGACAGTGAGGATCATCATGGTCAGATTTCAACATCTTGATGCCAGAGGATAGAATAAATTTCGCCTCTTTTCCTAGGATAACTACCCTCCCCATGACAGCCACAACGTGTTCCTGTAATTTTGTCCTCTGTTGCTAGAGCTTGCTGCATTTAGATTTTCCCCCACTCTCCAAATTTCCTTCCCCCAGGAAATAAACTGACCTTTGAACTCAAACAGGTTATTTCCAGTAATGTTTTTGACTGCGTATTAGGACAGATGGTGCTTCTCTTGGCATTACCGGCAACTGCTCTTCTGATTCTAAACACACAGGAGATATATCTGGCAATTTAATTGTTTCCTATCAGAGAGGCACCTGTTGGAAAGTGCTACCCAGTGCTGGACATATTGTGACATGCCTGACGGCAAGTTACTGCGAGTCACAAGAGACTATGTTCATTTGCAGAAGTGAAAAAGAAGAAATTCAATAAATAAAGGGGAAAGAACAGCCGAGACACCAGCTACCATGCTACAAGTTGAATAAGCAAACAGAAAAGGAAAACCACGATACATTGCTAATTAACTACAGCAGGAAAACAACTCTTCCAAGCAGTTTGAGCTATTACATTTCTATACTTCTCCCTCTGCTGCAGCTGACAGCATTACACTAGTAATAGTTTGCTATTAAAGGCCATTAGAGTAAAAATTATGCCTGTAAAAATGACATCTTAAGCTCTCATATTTCTTCCCTCCCAGTGATTCAGCAGCAATTTTCCTCCACTTACGTGTCAAAAGATTATACATATATATTTTTTTTTGCTAACTGCTGCTGCTGTGACTTCCCTTGCGTTCAAAAAATCGAGCTGGGTTCCTCCTGCCCTACACCATTACCCGTAACAAGGTTCTGCAATCAGAGCGTGGGTGAAAATTTTGCTGATGGCAAGGGAGGCAGAGAAGCACTTGTCCACAGCTCAGCAGGATTTCCATTCAATAGCCCCGAGGGTCAGATAATAGAAATCTGTGTATACTAACAGAAGTCATTTAAGTCACACCAATTTTTGCAGTAGTTGGTGATTTGATGTATGTGATGGCTTGGGCATTTAAGCAGCTATTTATTCACCGAGAGAAAAGTAATTATATTTCTAAGATTATCAATAGTTTTAGTCAAAAGCTGAAATAAAGACACTTCCTTATTTTAGACTTCTGCTTCCTTTCAAGCTAAAGCTGTTTTCTAGTGCTCATAAAGAATATCTATTATGTACTGGTATGACAGTGTGATGGATGATTATAAAATGTAATACATACAAATGATTAATACGATGTCCAAGTTTAATTAAATATTAATTCTTACTATTATCAATTAAGACTCATGTTTCTGTACTTCCTTGAAAATGTTAACTTCCCTGTTACCTAGAGCAGAGCAGATGATGCAAAACACATCCTCTCCTCTGTCTCTGTTATGACATTCTTCCTTGAAGGGAAAATACAAGAATACCTTCTCAGAGCCGTAGATCTTTCAAGTAGCTCCATAAAGCAAAGATTATTATAACACTTTTCCTTTCCCATATCAGTTATGGCAAATATCTCATTTGCCACATGAATGAATTAAGTGCTAATGTTTTACAGATGGTTCAGAAGAAATCCATAGCTCCTATGGCCTTACTTAAGGCTCTTATGGCCATTGCAGATATGTCTGGCTATTGAGGATTTGTGACCTGTCCAGCATCACTTGATGGCTCTGTCAGTGTGGTGGCCAGACTCTGCCTCAGGGAACATGAATGTGATGCTCCCTAGTTGTCCAGGGGAACTTGTAGTGATATGGGGGGGGTGGGGTAGGGAATTACTGCCAACAGGATCAATTCTGCAGAGTGGACCTTGTGTTACTATCTACATTTAGCCCATATCTGGGGCCAAACTACAGTAATTGCTCCATCACCCAATGGCCCTCCCCAGTAGAGAGGGAGAATCCTGAAAAAGAGAGGAGACCCAGGGATGAAATGAAAATGGATTTAATGAAACAGCAAAACTGCTACCCATATAAAGTAAATAAAGTTATACTCAGCCCAGTGAATGTACAGCAGTCTCAATAAACAGGAAGGCAGTCCTCAGGAGCAGGAAGAAGGAAGAGTAGGGTCAGAAGGAGCCCTAGCAGAAGGCCCCCATCCACAGCAAACCTACCCCTTTATAGTGAGCGTGAGGTGGATGGGATGGGATGGGATGGGATGGGATGGGACGGGATGGGATGGGACGGGATGGGATGGGACGGGATGAGGTGGGACGGGACGACCTGCCTGTCGGGCTCCGCCGTCTCCCACTTTACGCTCCCGGCAGCGGCGGCTCGGCTCGGCTCGGCTCGGCGCGGCCCCTCCTCACCCGCGCCCGCCGCCGGGGGCTGGGGGGCAGACGCCCGCCCGGGACCCTCCTCCCCGCGGTACCCGCCGGGCCGGGGCCGGGGCCGAGGCCGAGGCGAGCGGCGGCAGCGGCGGCTCGGTGCCGCTCCATGTGCCCGCGCTACCCCG